>CAAKHC010002977.1:14476-30592 GCA_901007825.1 Macroramphosus scolopax | reverse complement strand
GAGAGAGAGAAAGAGAGAGAGAGAGAGAGAGAGAGAGAGAGAGTGAGAAACACACACACACACACACACACACACACACACACACACACACACACACACACACACACACACAGTGAATACAGTGAAGTCCTCTGTTAAAGTCATGATGACCTCGGAGTGTCCACCATCTATTTCTCGACCAGAGACAGACCAGCCATCAATGCTGCTCAGCCGAGATACACATTTTTATACAATAATTTAAGCAATATTTTCATTTTCATTGCCTTAAGACTGGCTCCCAAAGATCATATCTGATGCTTTTAAAATACATCCAATTTCAGCAGCAGTGACAGACTGATAAACAGTAAGTGTCCTCTGTTAAGGGTCAGGGTTTTCTCCTGTTACCCCTTTAAAACCAATCTCAAACCATGGATATACTAACTTTGATTTTGTGCGTTTAAAGGGTTAACCCATGTTGTCTGACTCTGCTTTGCAATCCACCTCTGAGTCAATTTTAAGGAGAATTGCACCACCATCATGGCAAAAAACAAGGTGGGACAAGAGAACTTCCTTGGTACAATAAGGGGGAGTACACTGTCATTGCTGTTTGTCATTGCCCATTAACAAACGCACTATGCCAACAGGAATGTTTCAAAATCATTGAACGACATCTGAATCAACATGGAGATTTAGAGGGATATGCTGAAGCTTATTTAAAACTGGGCTATTACTGCAAACCTATAGCACGTAACGTGCATGCGATTACAGTGTCCAAGACTATTGTAACCTACTGCACATCTACCATGGAGAACTAAACACAAGTACCCAATTCAACATAAGCAATGATAAATCCATGCATCTATATTCTGCTTTGCTACTAGAGGCAAAAAATTGCATACTTTCTAATGAATTCCTTACAGTTGGATGTGCCACAATATGAAAGAACATAATGAAAAAGAAAATAAATCAGGTGATCACTAAAAACAGATAGTTAACAATCAATAGAAAAGAATTTAGCAAGTAAACACTTTGAGGTATTTAAATTGGTGAAACACTTTGCTGCTCTGAAAGACCTTGGGGACATTTAAAACAAACACTCCAGTTTGAACAAATCCCGGGGAGAGTTTTCACACAACTCTGTGGTAAAGAACACTTTCCAAGAAGTCTTACAGATGCTGGATTGTCTTCGTCGTCATCATTACAAAACCTGCTGGCAATAACAATATTCAACCTTGGATTTCCCCTTACTTGGAAGGTTGGTTCATTGTCATTTTTGAACAACTATAAAACACTCAAATCTTATGTTAAATGGATTGATCTTTTATCAACAAAATAAATAAGAGGTCAGAAAAACTCCACTGAGCTGTTGCTGGCGCTCCTGCGACGGGTGACATCCCTGCTGCTGCCCGTAGGTGCCGCCTGCACAGCCTCGATGCCATATATCATGTAAGACCTACAAGTTTATACACTCAAATGGTTGGTCAATTTTGGAAGGATGTACGATATGTACGATATTTACTACTTTGGTAAACAAACCTTTTGGACAGGAGGATTTACAGTAAAACAGTTTAGCAGGGAATCCCATGATTCCAGTGCCTTATAGTGATCTATAACTCAACTTATTAGTGGTGACATATGAGCTGGACCAACATCTGACTGAGGAACTGACAGGCTGACGGACTGAACTGGCTCGTGTTCAGTACAGGTGTGATCTATACATGGCAGCTGGTCGGCCCCTCACTGGCCCACCCGTCCTCAGAATAGGATGAAAACAGGGCAGAGGGATACAGGGGGTTGTGCTTAAGGTTACACGCACAGCTGTCACCTCCTGCTGAACTCCCTCAGTAAGGGCTGCACAGTGAAAATGTGTGTGCAAGCCGTGCGTATATGGACGTGTTGAGGCTGCTAAAAGATTTCAACAAGAGTCGCAAAGGTCACTTTGCCAGCTGTTGAGGAGGTAAGCTAGCAAGGTGAGAAATAAAAACCTTTTCCGAAAGTGTGTGTAGTGTTCAGGAGACGGGATTATCTTTGAATTAATTTGATCAACAGATTAAGACAGGGCAGTAAACACGAGTTAAAATGATGCATTGAACAACACAATTTATCCCCTCGGGAGTTTGTGTGATCGCTAGTGTAAAAAGGGATTTTGTTTGACCCTATTCAGATATAAAAGATGCGACTGCCAAAAGACACAAAAACTATTCTCATTGGCAGAAGAACGACATTCCGAAACATGAGTTCCTGTTATAAAAGGGATGATGATAAATATCCCCTCCTTTCAAAGCACTGACTTCAATTAGCGTTACGTTTGGTACTTCGGGTAATGTATGAAAACAGAATATATACAAATTGTGGTGAACTTGAGTAGAACTTAAGAACATTTTAAGAGACTAGGCCTTGGAATATGTTTAACATCAGAATCCAATGATGCTTTTTTCTAAATAGCAGTGAAAACAAATAAAATACGCCTGCTACAGTGTTCAACATAACTCATGGAGAGGAAGTAACATTTATCATATCTCCAATGGCAAGATTGGCATGTGGCAAGAGAGTGAAATGAAAGCCAGAGGCACGTATGAAGAACAGCGGAGGGAAAAATGGAGGGGAAAGAGAGACATTCAACAGGAAATAGTTAAGAGCTTAGTGAATTATTTATTCTCGCTATTGTAGAAGCTGACTTCCTGCAAGCTGTGTTCAATAGGAATCCTCTTTCTGTCCTCAATTATCAACCAGCAGCACGATGGTGTGTTTCCAGCGTACTTTCAAAGATGGCAGCAAAGGGAGAAAACGATGGTGTGGAATGTGGCCCTGGTTAATGGGTGATTTGAGAAGCAATGGAAGAAGACGTCCAGTGGTGATTTTTATAGTATTCCAGCTGTGCTGTTTGAGTATGAACTCAGCGACAAGCCGCAGCAAAGAGCAGGAGGAGGGACCATAAACAGCCCACTTCATGAGTAAGTTAATGAGCTACAGTAGATGCTAAGTGCTCTGAACAGTTATGATCGATTGTTCTTTACTCAATAAACAAGTAAACGGGCAACAGAAGATGGTTTCCATGCAGACAATCGCATTATCAAAGCAAACTGATGCGTATAAATAGTGCCAGTTAATCACTTTCCACTGACTTTCCTAAAATAAATAGGCAAATTATTGTAATTTGCCATCTGAGCAGTTACATTAGGGATTATCGTCATTTAATAACCATTTCCAACTGAGAGACTGATGAGCCACTACAGTAATACATTTATATTCAAATAACTACTTCACTGAAGAATCACTGTAACACTATAATTTGCAGCTCATTCTCAGCCCATTAGTATTTCACATCCATCTACTTTTCAAAAATAAGAAACCCAAATTTTTTTTCATTGGGAAGATTTTATGGATTCACTTATTTCTGGGAAATGTCTTGCCTGGAATGAAAAAAACTGCATGTGTTTTGTCCGTGAGGAGAGATTTCTTTTCTGATCTTTGTTTACGAGGTAGAAACTTTACACAAACATGTCCTACCTACCATGTTTACTGGTCAATGACGAGTAAAGCGTCCTCACCAACTATGGGTCAATGGTCAGGAGCAAATATCAATGTGGTGATGGAGGTTCTCTGCATGCCTGGTGGCATGAGAACAGAGTGCCTGGTCAACCGTGGTTAAGAGAGTGTGCCCGCACAACACAGGCGATCTATAACACCGATCCCTATTACAAAACGGCAAGCTAGATCCGTGATTGCCTAGTCAGATTGTGTTTCTTCATCTGTTCCCAACATGAAGACAAGAAAGTGAAGGAAGGACGGTAGGATGGTAAACAGTCTATTTTCTTTGTGTTTGTATCATCTGCTCTCAAATCTAACAGAACCGTCAATCTAGAATAAATGTCTGATGGTTAAGAGTTGTCATTGCATTTCTGAGTCATGAGATGAAAAGAATGGCAAAAGTGCAGTTTCTGTTACTACTTGAGAACACTTTCAAATGATCTGATGATGCCCAATTCAATCAACAATCCATCACTCAATACTGTGTGCAAAGCTGCAAGGTGAACCTTGCAGGGATGAAAGTTGTTGCTTTAATCCATACTTCGGAAAACAACCTGCGCGTGGGGACACAAAGACAAAATCCAAGCTAATCTCCCAGTGACACACCTTGCATTCTCAAGTCTGTGTATCTGTACTGTAAAGTGTTGTGTTGTTACTAGTTAAAAGGACGTAGTCTGACAACAAGACCTCACACTGAAATATGTACAGCACCTTGGAGTTTAATAGGAGAAATCCATCCCTAATTTACAGCAAATGAAACATGAAAACCCAGACCCAAGGTCATGTATTTACAATGCTTCGGCTTAAAGGCCCATTGACATTAATTTACTGTGACACACAATTAATGATCATCTGCGTCGTCTATCAAGACAATAAAAACAGATCTGAAGGCTTTGTTTTACACACACACTCAAAGTCAAACGTCATACAGCAGCAGCAACATGAAAATATGGTTTGAGGCCTGACATCAAGGGGTACTAAACATATTGTCATAACATCAATTGCATTTGAACCCAAGACTACAGAGGTTGTAGAGCTCCATAATTACACTAGTCAGTTTGTAGGAGTTTGAGATATGGCTGGAGGGAAATAATTGATTAATCGTAAAGGGTATTGACAAATTAAAGAGTGATAATATTACCTGGTTGCAGCTCTAATGCGAAGCTCTAAAGTAAGCTACTCGTAGCAGGACTCCATAATGTAAAAAGTATTCAGGCATATGAATGTCATGAAAAGGTATTACAGATTCAGTACGATCACAATGACACAGTCTTGGATAGTCAGCATAGAATTTTATGTTCATTCAGTTTAGGCTAAGTGACATAAAAAGTTTATGCGAGACAGTGCAACCTGGAGTTTTATAAATCCACATTCAGCAAATTCTGCCTTATTCCCCATTTTAAGTTGTTTTCATTTTCATTGTCCAATTCCTTGATTCAGTACGCATAATAGTAGTTGAGTAATACTGATACTGATACTGAAAGTAACAAAAGAAAAAAAACGAGGTTAACACCAGCCTTCCTTACATCTGTATTTCTCTGTCGCTCTGAGCCTTGCGGCTGCTGCTGTTGCTGCTGTTGCTGCTGCTGCTGTTACTGCGGCTGCTTCTGCGAGAAGTTCAGTATTTCTGGGAACATTCTTGTCACCCACGCATTTCCTCCTTTCTAGTTAGTTTGTGATGATGGTGAAGGCCACATTGTGTATCCAAAGTTGCTCATCAACCTGTGAAGGTTTCAGAAAGGTTTATGCAAATGTACTGCAGGGACTACTGGTGGGGGAGGAGATGTCACATTTACCCCCACCTGCAAGGTACTTTTATTATTACTCATTTACCCTCTGCTTTCAATTGCAATTATTTCACAGTCTCACTTTCAAGTTCTAATTTCTAATTTATAACTTGTAAATTGACAGCAATGTATTACTACACAGTTAAACGTTCATCATATCCCACTGCATTGACCTTCAGGTATTATGAATATTCAGATAATCCTCACTCTCTGCCGGCAGTGCTACTTGTTATTAAATGGTTTAATACGGGTAAAGGTCTGATAGTAGCTATTCTGAGAGGAAACACTTGGCACTGCAGCTCGGTGGGGCTAAACTGAAAACTATGGCGTGAGCCTTGAGGTCTAGGTCATTCAATTGTCCCATGTGCAACAGACGCACACAAACACACAATGCACGAGCGTCCACTTACCCAAATTAGTACACAAAGAGTCCTTCTAAACTATTCAACCACAAGCAAAGGCTATACAGAGAGGATGCCACAGGGCCTGGCTGTCAACAGCATGGACAACAAATAGAATATAAGCTGTGGAACATGAGCAGAACGTTTTGACGCACGGATTGTAAACTGACGAGCAAAAACAACCACGCAGCCAGTTTTGCACAGTTATGAAAGGGATGAGTAAAAGCCATCGTGAAAGCGAAAGGGTTCAAGAGGGAAATATTGTAACAATAGAGGCCATAAAATTCAATAGGCAGCAGTAAACTCCAGTCCTGTTTATAGTGCTGGTGTGGCTACACGTTTTGACAGATAAAGACCACTGTAAATTAGAAGCTGGTTACAATCGGGGTGTTTTTTTGTCACATTTCCTGATCGCGGTGGCTAAACAATGAATCAAAGTACGATCTGCGATACCGTAAGACATTCAGCAATTCTTTGCTGTTGGGATGGTTTAATGCAACAATTATTGAGAGGAAATGTGGTCCAATTAATATTCATAAATAAACAGTTTCATTACATTTTCCATCTTCGCTGAGCAAGAGTTTGGTTTTGAAAGGAATTCAGGACCTGTCCAAAATAAAGGCCAGTTGAGTTCAGTGATTGAAGCGTATAAAAGCCTGGGCTGTCAGACACTCGGAGCTTAAAGTGGTGACAGCTCTTAATTCCCATGATAGCCCTGATATAGGGTTAACATGAAGAGTGAATGAGGTTACAGACATTGACACACAGATACATACGGCAGGGCAAGCACATGTGTGGTACACACACTACAAATCATTCTGGGTGCCCCTCCTGTTCCTTCCCCCCTGACGCCAAGGCCACTGGCACTATTTCCTGTCCCTTGTCTCCCTCACTGAGAGCCGCTCCCTCTTTTCTGGACAAACCTCACTTTCGAAAGAGGCCTGGACTCACATCAGCTCCTGCAGCTCCCTTTTATAACAACTTAGCTCACCTACACAGGCCTGACCTGATAGCACAGGACACACTAACCCAGACAGAAAGTCACACAACCATTCAACACAACCATGCTCAAAGCAGTCTGATCCTTCAAGTGCACTTCTGGCTACAGTGGTTTATTGAATCTTTTAGCATTCCATTTAAAGCTCACTTTCTGAGTGTTTTAGCAGAGTGTGAGCAAACCGGCTGACAGGCAGCAGCTTCACCTTGGGTGAAACCAATAGACTAAAGAACCACAGAGCGCTATAAATACCCAGCTTGTCAGTATCTCTAACATCAAGTAGCACCAGGAGGAGAGACACTGCGACTGCTAAAAACCCTATGATCTGAAGTCAGAGTTTTCAGTGAACGGCAGCTGTTAGACAAGAGCAAGAGTCAAAAAGGCCTTATAAAGCACTTGAGATAGAAGACTAATTCTGCAGACAGTCAAATGGACACAAGAGAACCAATCACTTCACTGCCAGAGCACAAGACAGAGACAAACAGAGGGAGACAAAGAAGCATCAGCAACAGGGTTCTTATGAGTAAATGGCCTCAAGCAGCGAGGAGTGGCACCACTCTCCCCGTGTTAGACAGCTGTACAAAGCTGATCTTGTCCGTACAGCGAGCTACTTGTCATCCTCTTCACACTGTGTGCACACACACTGCATTGGACAAGAAGGACAGGCAGATGCCAAATAATACATATCATCTTGCAGTTCAGCTGCACCACTGCAAACCAATTGCTTTGCATTCTGCTTGTTTCTCAGCCTCTTAAAAATAGACTTACAGGATGTGTCAGTCACACAGAATAACAGTCACCCTCGCACAGCCACTTATAATTAGCCTGGGGTTGGTTAAACTATGTAAGTAATGTGTAATCAGCTACACACTGAGATAACCCCAATGTTTCTGTTTTATGTGCTAAATGATTTTGCACACAAACAAAGCATTATATTTCACTCTCTTTAGCAACCCTGAAGGAGCATGAAACAGCACTGTTTGTTTCTTGATTTGTAGGCTTGATAATTTACGTTTGACCTACATATGTCATCTGACATCTCCCATATGTTTTCCATTTGTTTATATACAAACATCTCCATCAATACCTTTACATATATTTCAGCCTTGTATTCCTCTATATTGTTATGTACATTTTCATATAAACAAAAATATTCCAAAACGGAAATTTATTTGCTGCCTTTGGTTGTAGAAGGATTGTTTACTTAAGAAATATTCTACCACACAGTGAAGGTTCATAACCTCAAATGGTAACGACAATGAAATCTGATATCAAATTCAGGATTTATGAACTAAATTTTGAAGTCATATCAACTGGATTACTAGAAATACACTCGGGAGAGTGCAAACGCCTGCCAAGATCAGTGAAAAGAAATGCTGATTTGTCTCTGTTTAAAGAAAATACCCCAACATGTAATGGGTTCTCTTTGGCCCATGCTACACCCCTCCAACATGTTTGGGTTGTTTTTGCTTAATCCAACTAACAGACGAATAAAGAAAACCAACACCTGCAAAAAACCTAACCTCCATGGTGGAGGTAACAAGATATATATAGAGCAGAAAGTCTTCAGAGGATTTGTTTTGCATTTGAACTCACCCTCAAAATTCACAAATTGCAAGAGGTAACATAGTTGCATGCTTTAACACCATTTCAAACACACTTATTTGTTCACATATTTGACACACTTCTCCCATAAAGGTTGTATGAGGAGGAACATCTGAAAGGAAGTGGGTCAAAGAAAGCAGATTCAAACAGAGAGCCCACAGTCTGCCCACAGGGCAACAGGCTCAGCCGCTTAACAAGTAAACATTGTGTACGTCTGCAGGAAAGAACATTATATACTGTTTGATTATGATTCAAAAGTTACCAAACTAAGAATTCAAAACAATTTATGTACTCATTCACACACTTGCAGACACACAAATCTGCCTCGGCACCAATGATGACTTGTTACCAAGCAATGTCAATTTTCCCTCCACTCCTGATTTAGACGGGCATCGGAAACTGGCAGCAACTGTGGGGCATCCCCTTCATTGTGTGCCAGCTCCCTGACCCAGCTACAGCACCCTGGGGTCTGAGGTGATTTGACACACTCATACAAGGACAACTTAATATGAAATCCTTTTCTCTGGATATCCACACTTTTCCTCAGCTGTTTAGATTGTTGCATTCAGTCACCAAAGCAACCTACCATTTCTCCATCTCTCCCTGCTGTTCACCCTACTTTGGCTGAGGAGAGAATTTCATGCAGACAGGTTTCTCTTTTGGTTTCTTCTGAACCATGGCCAATACTGTATCTGTTAGCTCAGTAGTCAGCAAGAGCAGAAGAAAAAATAGATTAACCAAGTAATATACTGTGCTTCTTCATTCAAATCTGCATGGCATCAGGGGGATGTACATTATGACAAGGTTATTCTCTTCTTCTGGACAAAACACACTGCCAATAACTGATAAAGAGAATAATGTGGATCCAGAACTGGTAGGGGCTCTCAGCTGTTCTGGTTGATTATGGTAAAGTGTACGTTCAATTATGATTTTAATAGGCAGTACAGAAATTGTAATTAGGCAACACAGCTGCAGTTTTAAAAGGTGTCATGAATCTGCATTGTTGCAGAGACTGGTATCAGCTGATCTTGATTACATGAGATGGGAGTGATAAAAGACTATTTAGTTAAATGTCTTGGTTGCATCCATGTCACAGGGGTTGTCATGCTCATCTGTAACTGATCCAACACCTCCTCATCTATACCAGTCTGTCTGTTTAAAGCACATTACTCACTCTACCTATCCCAGATGAAGGCCACCATAGATACAAAGAGCGGGAAGGTCAGGGTGCACAGACAAGACGTCCACAACCATACAAACACTTACAACCCGCTGGGCCTAGCTGCAGGGATTCATTGAGCAGAGTGCGCCACAGACTGTGTTTTCAAAACAAGGCATTATGGCACTCATTATGATGTACTGAAATATCTTAATTATGGAACCTCTACGTGTTATCAGGTCCCTAGGGTGGGTCTGTGCAAACAGTTTAACAGGAGAGGCACAAGCTCACTACTAACATTAATAAATCAAACATTTCTAGCCCAAACAAAAGCAAACAATTCACCTATGATGGTGAAGCAATTGGAATTTAGGTATTTAGGATGCCATGATTTCAGACAGTGTAAACAATACATTTCTGTACAGTTTAAAAGGATTAAGAGCAAAGCATAAAGGCCCACTGATGGGATCCCCACCTGATGACTAGCAATATGACTAGCTGTCTAACAACTTCGGAGGTGATAAGGCAAAGAGTGTTATGATGGAAGGCTGTGGCCCTGCAGAGCAGCCTCCTCAAGCTGGGTCCACCCAAGACTTCAACAGAGCAAATGAGCACCTTCCATAAAGCCACACGACACAAAAAGCACAGGGAGGAATGTCCAGTGCATTTCATTGTGCCAGCGAACCTTTTTTTACATTATATTTGAGATCCAAAATCGGAAACAGCTCACAATAGCAGCCTAAAACAAGAACGTACACATGCATTCATTTAAGGAAAAATGTTGAATCAACGCATATCGTGCATTTGATGAAATTAAAGTGTGACTGAAATTGTGCAAGTCAACCAGAAAAGAGGCTTTAATTTTGGGGGAAAAAAACACAATTTTTTCTTTTTTTTTCACAATCACTGTCAGCAACCCTGCTTCTCCCATGCTGTTTAAAACAGACATATAGCAAATGTAACATTGACATTACAGTCTAGCATGCTAGCATCAGTAAAGGTACAGTATATATATATATATGAATGTGTGTTTTTTACCTGTGTCCTCATCAGAGGAGTCTGTGTCCTCAGAGGAGGACTGGCTCCTCAAACTGATATTACCCATCCTAGAGGCCTGAGGTCCCACAGTCACGGATGATACTGATGGATACACTTTTTGTATACTGATGGCTTGTTAGTCAGGCTGGTATTTTCACAGCTCTGCTGAGAGTTAGTCACACACTAACTTGTCCTCATGATCTTTCTCACTTGACTTGGCCACGTTACACAGCACTTCAGAGGAAAGATCCACAAATAGCACTGAGGGAAGGCAAGAGGAATTTAAAAGTGATGTGCTTTACCCAAGCTGGTTGTTTATCAAATAATTCTTCCGACTCAAAAAAATACAACGTTATTATCACTGGTCATGGAAAGGGTCCAACCAACTGTTAGCTGGAGTCGGGATGCACGGATCAATTGCAAGGAACTGAACAAGCCACCTGCGGCAATTAATGGCCTTCTCTAGAGCAGGTCGGCCAACACACAGCAGTGAAATCAAATGGAGCATCATCTTAAAAGACAAATATTGATACGACCTGTAAACTGAGGTCATAATACATTAGATCCAGGGTCTTCAGAAATAATTTATCTGCCTTCTATAGCTCCCAGGAAGATGCTGTGGGTCGTGAAAATATTCTTGTAGCAAAGGCCTAACGCCATCACAGACTTAGCCTTTCATTGCTCATCGATAACTTCAGTCCAGTCACTAATCCATCCAATTTCTGTGCTTGACTCTCCTTCTCTGCAGAGAGTCAATTTCCATCAATGCTCAACCTTTCTCCGCCCTGTTTCTCTCCCAAAACTCTGTTCCCTCCTTTTTTTCTGCTCTCACATATACAGCACGCACACAAAACAAAATAATTACAACCGAGCTAAAGCTATATGGGAACAGGAAGTCTCTCATTCTGTGGGAGAGGGAGGGTGAAATGCTTGCTGCCATCAAACTTCAAAATTGCAGCATGTCAAACCAAGACCCAAGGCATGCCCTGTGTAACCGTGGGATCCCTAATTATTTATGTGCAGAAATCTCATCGTCCTGGTTAACTCTTTTGCAATCATGACTCCTTTTGTCTCGATTAATTTAACTTTTGCTGTGAGTTCTGTTCCAAAGGTATGTGTGCTATTCCTGTACATCAGACAAGAGGATATTTGAGTCTGAAGCAATGCACTCAGCAAACACAAGGCCATAAAAAATGTCTTACACTTGAGTGTTAACTTTAGGACTGCTGGTGAGTAAACTCTTTGCATTTCAAAAGCAAACGGATACACACTCACACGCTATGCAGGGAAGCTAAAAAAAGGAACTCATGGATCAGTTCCGCTGTGGCCCGACAACTACCATCGACTGTCCAGTAAGGTCTGTCTGACTGTCTGCAGGCTAATTTTAAAACATTGATAAGGGGTTGCATTAGACTTTCTCCGAACAGGGCTGTAAGAATTCCACGTAATCTATCATTTCCCGGCATTTTCATTTTCATTTCTAATGATAATGACACATATCCTATTTAATACCATAGAAATTTTAATATGGAAACGTACAGTAGGCAGTTAGACAGCTGTGCTTCTACCACTGGTTTGACTGTATCAAAGTCAAAGTCACATGTAGCGTTAAAATAATTGTAACAATGATAACAACGACCCTCACAGGAATGAGAAAGTTCAATGTTTTCATTTAAATCAATGAACAACAATGACACAAAACACACCCACGTCCAGGCCTATTTACGCCGTGGCAGTAACGTTGGCATGCAAATAAAAAGTATATTATGCACATATTATACGTTGGTGTTCTCTCTACAGCAGAGCGCTTGTGAATTCGGACTGGTTGCCGCTGATCTGCATCATTGCTCATAACCATAAAGTTGCCCAGACTTCAACTTTATTCTGACACCCACACTGGCCAAGACGTAACGCCCCTGTGAGATGCTGACTCACAAAGAATAAGAATGACCTCTGGTCACTTTGGAACTCTCGAGGGTCCTTTTGTGAACGTACAGTAAATATGTATGAGGGCCATAGGGACACTTGACTGTGATCACGGGACTACTTATGCCTGTCAAGGATCAACTTCAAGATTAATTTCATTTATTATTGATGCTTGCTTACATTACTTTACTGCCAATGCCTTGTTCGGTTACATGTTAAGACAGTTCACTGGTTGCCCACACAGATTTTTGATCATTTTGGATGAAGGTTTTTTATACATCCTCAGTTTAAAAAGCTGTTTGAAACCTCATCAGGGTATGTTGGTGTTATTAGAGTCAATTCTGTCTAGTGGCACACGGTGAACTAAATGTAAAATGACAAATAAAAACTCACACATTTCCAGTCTTCTCCACCCAGCTACATTTCTATGAGGAGCGAAATGTGAGTTTGCAACATCACCACAGGCACTAAATCTGATTATGGATTACAGTTCAGGCTGCCTGAGTAATGAAGTCATGTGGGTGTGTATACAGAGCATGTGGTTCAGTGTTCAAACACACACGAGAACTTGATTCCCTGAGATGTGACATCCTAACCTCCACACAACAATTTGCAGAGGCAACTCTAAACAGGTAACACTGCCACAGTGTTTACCCCATAAGAGAGGACAAGCCATTGACGGGACACCATGTCCATGGTGATTAGAGAGTATGTTTATGATTCTGGAAGAAACACTGGCCCTAAATCTCATGCATGTGTGCACTAATATCCCCCTTTGGTCAGAGGTAACCACTTGCATGGTAAATCTTGGCAGCATAATACTATTTAAACCTTCACCAATGCCTAAATCCATCTTAAGAAATCACAACTTTGAGGCATGAACTTGGATTTCACTTTCTCCAAATCCTTTTCCCCTTTGATTTGCTCCTCAAGGCATCGGTGAATTAATCTCCTTCTGTCAAGGTCTAAACCTGGTCCCCTCTCACAGGGATATTCACAGCCTTAGTCCACAGAGATAACAGATTCCCTTTAACACTATCTATTTCCTCCAATCGTTACAATTTGTTCTCCCTATCTCTGATGAAAAGATTTTAAAATGCTGGTACTGAAGCTGTAGCTGCTTCAAACAGATTTTCAGAGGCACAATTGTATCCCTAACCTTGTCCCCCTTTCCATTTCACTGGCATCCGGCATAGTGTCCTCTGGGGACGTATTTTGGATCGATAGGTACAGGGTGAAGAGAGAACTGACCCAATAAACACAACTATGATGCCCGGGGATGCCGGGCCACATGAGAGAATTGACGCAAGAGAGAAGAGATGGATTGGGTACATGTGACATTTCTCCCACATGAGCTACAAAGTTATACAGACTTTTCACTTAGCTGTGACCATATGTAGTCATCCAGACTGCAAGACACGAGAGGAATCGGAAACTTTTACGCCTATGAATGGTGGATGACACTCCCTCCCCGCCTGTTACTAGGAGCTCTGTGTGTGTGTGTCCACTTACTGCCGGCATCACCGGTCAGGACTGTGTGCGGAGCGAAGCAGGGAGACAGCTGGTGGAGTGGGATGCAAAAGAAGCTGGCGGGTATACAGTTTCCTACCAAAGGCATACCCAAGACCACCCTGTGCCCCCTCATACTCAGTGCTCTCTTTGCTACACTGTTTTTGTAGTTGTGTACAAAACGAACACACACAAATAGACATACCAAATGTCAAATATGCCACGTGCACAACACTGAAATCAACACAACACAGACACACTCGAGTATTGGGCGTAAACGCGGTCCATGTCTATATAACTGGTTAACGTAGCAGACGTTAGCTAGTGAAAAGCTAACCGTTAGCTGTTGTTAGCAAAAACAACCTTAACACTAACGACAGACTATGAAGCACGACATAAAACAAAGGAACCATATGCTCATTGTTTATTTGTCTTGAAACAGTTCTTCCCATATGAAAAGTCCACATGTTTTTCTTGAATGCTTTCAAACAATCAAACCTTGGTGTTTTTACTACTGTGTGTGGATAGTGAAAAGCCGGGGCGAAGTACCATGTAACGCTAAGCTATAGAATCATTTATATGGATCTGTCTAGGCTAACTAGCACACGACATCTGTATCGCTACATGTCTTCTTGTTGGCTATGATAAATATTAACATATCACCAGTTATCTTTGGTCAACGTGAGTTTGAATCAGTACAGAAAAGCCATTTGCTCCAGTCTAACATGAGCTAATACCAGCTAACGTAACGCTAGCTGTTACGGTGACGCTTTATTTTAACTGGATTGCCGAGAAAAGAACAATCCATAAGGCCCAATTAAACCACAATATAAACCCAAAATATTCTGTTAACGTCCTCTGTAGCTCTCTTTTAGTGTGTGTTTCGGTGCATGGACCACATATTTGAGGCCAGCCGAGCCCTGTGAGAGGAATACCGTTATACAGCACCCCGAGGTGGAGCGGTGTGGTTGAATATAGCCGGGCAGGACTTACCTTGCTTGCTCTCTATTTTCCCCGACATTTTCGTAGCCAGCAGCTGTGATCCCACTCGCACTTCAACAAAACGTTAGCTAGAGACGAGCCTCGCCCTGTGTCCCTTCCGATTATTCCCTCATTGTCGATATACTGTTGTATCCATGAGATGATTCCGCCCGGGTTAATATAATATATTTATAGGCCACACACATTGGTACGGTCAAAAAATGTCTCAGTCCGTCGCTGGGTAGTTTTCACTGGATATACACACACCACACATACGTTAATGTCTCGAACCTTTAGACTCGAGCTCCTCCAGTGTAACAGCGACCCCCTGTGTTAGGAATTAGCCATATGAATCTGTCAACAAGAGGATGGGCGTGTTTCAGTTCAACGCAGAGTTGTAATAAATCTAAGTGTTTGTCTCTTTCGTGAATGTTTTTCCAGGGCTAGATATGAGTGTATTAGGCGGGACCGCCGGGACACTCAAAACAGGCTATAGTTGCACATAGTAGTCATAATACAAAATCCTTCCTCTTTTGCATGCATATAATGCATCAAAAAGACTTTAATCTTTACTTAAAAAAGGGCATTATAACGAAAACATAGATTAAAGGGATGCTTCTTTTGGTTTAAAATGGTGCATTTACCAGTTATGAAACTGTATTTATGTAAACTGATTCAACTACATCGTTATACTACCTCAATTATGTATCTCTTTATGGTTCCATAAAGTCTGCAATGTTGTTTGACTTTAGTTTGGTTCCAAAACAGTTTCTCACAAATAGAGAATAACAGATTTAGCTCAAACAGACCACTAAATGTGGTGCCAAACATAATCAGGTCAAAACTCAGGTTGATACTCGTGAACGGAGACTGTAAGCTTACTGCTTTTCCGTTCTGCATCTCATAAATCCCTAAATACTCAATAAGTGTTTCCAGTCTATTTACCTTTCTGCATACACAAAGGTAAACCCTCTATTCCCATAAAAAGCCATTGCTTCTGCCTGACAATAAATGCTCTACTACATCTTCACAGAGGTTGTTGTTTTGGACAGTTTGTCTAGAGCTCACAGCTCTTTCCACAGTGCCTTCCTACAGTGTTACTGTAACTCTAACTGATTTAATTAAAAGAAGCATTTGTTCTTACCTGATCTTAACCACACACAGATCTTAGGCACTCACATTTAGCAAAGACGTATCCAACAA
>CAAKHC010002976.1:50269-83508 GCA_901007825.1 Macroramphosus scolopax | reverse complement strand
GTCTCCACACTGACATTCCTTCGTTTGAAGAGAAGCAGCTCCTACTTTAGTCACAACAGCCTGCAGTGTCTCAGTGTCACTGATGGACCAAATACACACACACACACACACACACACACACACACACACACACACACACACACACACACACACACACACACACACACACACACACACACACACACACACACACACACACACACACACACACACACACACACACACACACCACAAGCATTGCTTTCACACAACACTTTTCCTTCTCAGTTTTTCCTCTAGTGTTACATCAAATGACAGAGTATTGGGAGCATGTTGAACAACTGCTCAGACCAGCACCACGGGGAGAAAATACCACGAAATCCTCGTCCCGCAGTAATTAACGACAGGATTGACAAACACATTCTACAAGAACGGGGTGACGCAGAGATCAGAACGTGTCTGATGTGGTGCCGCTAGTAGGTCGGTGACAAATGCTCGTCCCTCAGCGCCGCACATGTACTGTAGTAACTGTTTATCCTTTTTCTTTCTCTTCCTTTTTCGGTCTTCCAGCACCTCGTTAAGGGTGTCCACTACCGCTGGGGAATCTTTGCACCAAGTGGTCCAGCATTGGATGAAATAAGGGAAATGGTGGATGCAGGACAGGTATGATAACAGATTTATTCTTCAAACACTTCAGGCTCTGACAAATCGACTATGATATGAGGCTGCATATTTAACTCAAGCTTAGGATGTTGATATTGTTACCTTTGCTCCCCCTTTCCTCTATCAGATCCGCGCAGTGGTTGAAGAAGTCTTCAGTTTCTCGCAGGTTCCTCAGGCCTTTGAGAAGATGGAGAGGGGTCACGCCCGAGGAAAGACGGTGGTCCAGATCGTTACAGAGGGCGATGACTTGTAACACTGACTCCTTTGCTGTTATAAAGAAGATAC
Source organism: Macroramphosus scolopax (assembly GCA_901007825.1). Classification (NCBI taxonomy): domain Eukaryota; kingdom Metazoa; phylum Chordata; class Actinopteri; order Syngnathiformes; family Centriscidae; genus Macroramphosus; species Macroramphosus scolopax. Next base: position 82,581 of record CAAKHC010002976.1, on the reverse strand, counting down.
AAGACAAGAGTGTGTTTCGCATCTCTGTGTTTGACTGCTGACAATGTGAGTGCAGCTCTACGACGCGTTTGCATTTAAATATTTACCATTTAATGTTTGCCTGAATAAAAATAGGCGAGTCCATCTCAAGGACAATCAATCATTTTAGCCAGATAAAGCAGTTTTTACAGTGTTAGTAACGGTGGATCGTCTAGTACAGGGGTGTCCAACTCAAATACACAGTGGGCCAAAATTTAAAATTAAACAAAGTCACGGGCCAATGTTGAAAAAATTAACCTTTAATATGGACCCAAACAAGTTTTGCTTGACATTGAATATGGAACAAGCAACGCTTATGTAACGTAATAGTGAAGACATGCAAAATCAAATTAAAAAAAACAACACATCAATGGAATATTAAATAAAACTAGCGCTGCGAGCAGCATTGAACGGGCCCTCGCACCCCGCGCGTGTCGGGGCGTGCAGCATTCGCCGTATCGTAACCGCCTTCAGGCGCGCACTGTAATCGAACCTCACAAACACACCCTAATTTAACGTCACCAAACTCTACATCAGAGTTCAAAACAAGTCATTTCCTGTCACCACTAGGTCCTCTGTACGTGGACCAAGTTTGAAGATGTTTCGATGAAATCTCTAGGCGGAGTTCGATCAGATACGACCCCTGCAAATCCTAAAAAACAGTGAGAAATCGCAACTTTGAAACAAAATGGCGGACTTCCTGTTACGTTCAGGTCATGGTGCCCACTGACTTTTTTGTGCGTCTTGTCATGATACATATGCGTACCAAGTTTCGTGTCTCTACGTCCAACAGGCGTTTGGGGCTCTTCTTTTCAAATTCGCTATCGAGGCAATTTTGAACACTCATGTACCACACCCATAAAATACGTAAATTTTCACCGGGCCGAACACATCTGCAAATTTCCATGACTTTTTGAGCACGTTTAGACCCTGAAAAAGGCGATTCAACTAGGGGGCTATGAAAAAGAATCCGTACAGATTCAATAGGTCCTCGCACAGCAGTGCTGTGCTCGGGCCCTAATTAAATAAAAAGTGTATGTTTTTTCTCTATTTGCAGCCTTCTGAGGTAAATATCAAAATAAACTTTTTCCACAGGCTAATAAAATTGAAAATAAAATAACAATAATGTACTGTACCGGTGGGCCAGGTCTAATATTAATTTTATATTGCCTCGTGGGCCAAATATAATTACACTGCGGGCCAAATTTGGCCCACGGGCCAGAGTTTGATACCCCTGGTCTAGTAGTTCATACACATCTGCTCTTTGTTTCAGAGTGGAATAAACATGACAACAATAATTAGTAGTTATAGTGGAGTGTAGTGGACAGTATGTGGAAGAAGAGGAAAAATTAACAGCATTTGGGTTTTTTTTGCGTACATATGTTGAAATGAATATGTTTTTGATCGGCAAAAAAAAAACAATTCAACATATAATAGACGACCCTGTGCTGCAGCATTCACATTAATTATATATAATTCATTTAAAGATCTGGCCATAGCAGCTTAATCGGATCTTAAAGTGACTGATATATTTATGGTATTAAAGCCACTGGACTCTCTCATACAATATATCAGCACAACCGATGAGGAACTTAATTCTGTGTTCGGTGTCGTGTTGCTGACATTTAAAAACAAGCCTGACAGGTTAGAGTGAATGTTCCTCAACAACCTGTCAGCTCCGTTCACACTACACAATAACAGAACCCCAAACACATTTCACTATGTAGTCTCATATATACTGTAGTTGATATCGGTCAAGCTTGCTCGTGCAGACAGGAGGGATGGGAGTCGAGAACGAGGTGCAAGTTGTCCAAACTCTTGGAATTGAACGACTCTGGGTTTCAAATTCCTTTCTAATGATGAAGGCCGTGCGTTGCAAAACAATGGCGTCAAACTTGTCTACGCTGCAGAAAACCTGCAGCGAAAAAAAGTCATTTCAGGGAAGAAGAAACTGTTTCTTCTACTTTGTAAATCAGTGTCACACTTCAGGTGGAAATAACAGTCCACGATGTACAGTGTCAATGCAGACTGTTTTTTTTTTTTTTTCCAGACTCAGATGATGTCACACAGTGTTTCCTCAGAATTACTTACATGCAGTTGTGGGTGGTGTGAAGTGGCAAGTTAGTTAGAATACGACGTGTGACATTAACTCGTGAAATACAGAATCCTTTGAAGACCTTCAACACACACACACACACGTGGATAAGTGTTGTTTTTATCACTGAGTTAAGGAAAGATCTGTCGCTCACAGCGCAGCCTGACTGGGAAAGAAATGGAATCCAGATTTCATCTAAGGGGTACGTTTCCTAAATATAGTCTGTGAATGAGTAACTGACTTGTGTTGAGACTCAGGGTCATTAAAACAGTTGTGTTCAAACTGAAAGCCTGTGTAGGCCTGTTTTTTTTTTAATCCTCACAATCAATAAGGAAACTGATAAAGCAAATGTCTGATGAGCAAATCTGATAATGGCTTTAGTAACAATGAAATATTTCATCCCCGAGTCTGTTGTGAGCTGGATTATTCTGTTAAGCGTTCATGCTTTTTTGTCCCTCAGATGTTGAAGGTTGGAAGTCGGAGGAAATGATTTTTTTTTTCTGCTTTTGGTTTGTACAAAGCTTCACTTTGTGACTGTAGCGACCACAGTTTCACTCCGAACCCGCAGAAGATACACTTACTCTCTCCACAGTCATGAATTATGAGCACTGTAACAAACCGAGTTTCATGGCAAGAGGTCGTTAAAATCTAAAGAGTTTATTTTTCTGTGTAACAGTTTTGTTTTGCAGTGTAATATTTACAACAGCGGGCAGCATCGTTATTGCAGTTTGGGAGATTTCAATTTAAATCTATACACTTGATGCTTCTGTACAGTCTAATGCAGTAAAGCACTGTCTATCTAAAAAAAAAAAACTATGCTACAATATATCAAACTGTACAATAGATCATTTATACCTACAGTAATTACAAGCAGAAAACATGTAAGTTCATCTTTGGAGTGTCAGACTTCACGTTGCAACCTTCAGTATACATTTATATCTGCCAACAGTATGATCAGACAACACAGTGGAACCATGTACTAGAAGAGTACCCTAAGGAAGAGAGGTTTGCAGCATTGAAACAGGGCTGAGATCTCACTACGTGCTACGTCATTGAAAACATGGATGAGGTGTTTAAAATCAAGTGGCTAAATATAAGCCATATTTTACATTACTCATACAGTCTGACAAGAGAAACACAACGTTATTATGTAGATCTGATTGATGGTTACACTCGTCAACAAGGGGCAGAGTGTGACTAAAGGCAGCTGCGTTTGTGCAGGGCCTCCCCTAGCCTTACTCAGTGGAGTGGGGTCCACGGTGGAGCTGCGCCACAAGGCTCAGTCTTTACATGCAGCTGCAGCAGAGGGCCACGGACTGGGCTTCTCCGGAGAGTTGACGCTCATCAGATCACACAATCTCCAACATCCATCTCTGGTTCATCTTTTTCTCATCAAACATGTTGAGGATCACCTGGTTCTTGTCATACTGATGACCACCTGCAACACACAGAGTGAAACAGGTGTTTTTTTACACGTAAAACATGTTTGAACTGTTCACACCAACTATTAGTGAGCTCCTTTCTCACTCTGTCACATAAATCATGTAAGCACATACTTGTTAAGGATGATTAATGCTGCTAGCGGTTCAACTTTTCTATCCTGGACTCTTTGTATTTTCTACCCTGCTTTTAATGTTTGACTCTCCTGTGTTTTATCCCATTTTCACCTTTGCACTTTGCAACCTTTCAGAACAAACCCATGCAGTAAATGAATGAAGTTTCAATTTAAGACACTTTTAAATCTGTTTTCAGCTGCACATGACAGTTTGGATAAAATCTTCTGGAAGACGAAAAGACAAACAGTAAATTTGGACTTTTAGAGTTACAAGTTATTTTAACCAGTGCAGATCCTCCCTTCACCAGGAGAGGGTGCTGTTGGAATAGAAGAGAATCTCCATGTAGGGGCTGTAGCACAGAGGAGCTAAACCTTTTGAATTAATTTGGTTGTCAATTATCTTCAGTGGAATGGGTTTAAAAGGAAGTTGAGTCTTTTTTTTTCTCAATTAAGACAGAGCTAACAGACCTTTGACCTCCAGGACCAGGTCAGGCTTGAGGTGGCAGCGCACCAGACCATCTGGAGTGATGCTCCATAGCTGGTTGTCTTTGCCTCGCTCTGGGGAAACAGCAATCCGGCTGCCTGCCATCACCATGCTGCCTGCGGTCTCTAGGCAACAGTCATCCGCCAGCTTGAGAGAGGGCGGACATAGAGAGTGGAGGAGGAGGAGAGTTAGAAAGTATAGGTTGATCAGCTAGTATACAGTATATGGGTTAACCTGTTGTAGCAATAAAAATAGTCTGACATGAACTTTCAACAGCTAATTTATTTGTAGTGAGTTTCAAAAACTGCAATGCTTTTAGGATAGAGAGATAAAAGACCACAGAACCACAGACTTAGTCTTTCTAGGGCAAGTTAACGCCCTCTGTGATCCTGTTTGACAGACATCAAACAGCAATGCAACATAACCTCATCAGTCTATTTCCTGCTAACACGGTTTACCTGGAAAAATCAGCTTGGTTGCTTATTACCATGAATATTGTGTACATGTGGACTTTTGCACCTGTAATTCTGTAACACTACAGTCTATGCACTTGTGATTATCCTGCAAGAACTGTTTGGATACACACATAAAAAGAAGCTAACAGTAGAGCCTTCCTGTTTCAATTGTTTGACACGGTTAAGATGCAACTTGTGCACAGACTTGATGCTCCACCTTGTAGATAAATGGCTACTCATGGTTCTACCAGTATGGTTTTATACCTTGCAGGTAAGCTGACCGTCCCGATAGAGCCAGACCTGCTCTACGCCCCCCGTCTCCTCCACAGCCTGAACCCGCATCAGCTGGATGTCATCCAGCGCCCCCGTCAACGACATCACACATCCTGTCTCCTGGTTGCGCAGACGGATACATGTCGGTTTCTGTTTACAAGAAATGGGCAGAAAAATTTCAATGACTCATAAAGTACATGAGATTACAAGTAGGAGTAATTGAATGGAAAGGGGCTGCATTTATTAGCATGACAGTTTTTAAATGCGCAGTATTTAATCTTCGCCACTAGGGGTCTCTTAAGCCAAACAATAACTAATGTAGTCTGATGACATCATGCAGTGGCATGGAATCATGGGAATTGTTGTTTTCATTATGAATCTGAAGGGACAGAAATTGTGTTCAAGGACAAGGAAATATAGTTTTACTCATGTTATGTCTCGTACCATTTATTTATGTTAAGTCATTTCTTTTTAACGTTAGCTGATGTTAACTTGCTAAATTACCATTAGAAGAGTCAACTACAGCTACAATAGATAACATTATAAACTCAATCCTGGGGTAGCCCAGCACTCAAAACAATCACATTTACACATAAATGGCACAAATGGCATAAACAAAGGCACCAACTCGACATGTGGGTACAGTGGAGTATATTATACGATACCTGGATTAACGGGCGGAGGGATCCAATTCGCTTCCACCCGCTGAAGCTGAACCAATCACCCACTTCGCTTGGCTGGAGCAGCAGCTGTTGACCTCGGTAGTTGCTGCCTTCATACAGCACCCACCTGGAGAGGATTCGTTTAGATTACTACAGATTGTTCCTTCAAAAACACTAGAAGTAGAGGAAAAAGTAAATACATACATTCCTCCCTCCACTACTAGGGAGCGTACGTGTTCGTCCCAGCCTGCCTGCAGCAGGTTCACAGATCCGTTAGACAACGACCACCCTGCGTCCTCTGCAGCCCGGCTTACTGAACAACATGATGGAGGGCAGAGAGAACTCCTACACAGGAACAGAGAGTGGAGCACTGATACTCACATCCAGCATGATTTGTAATCACCAAGTAGGCAACATCACAACCAAACTCAGCTTTGCAGGTGATGTTTTACACTCACATGTCCAGCAGTGTGTATGGAGCGGATTGTAGTCTCTGAGGACAGTAAACCCATCAACTCTGTGTTGGGGTATTCTCCTTCCTCCAGTAGGTACATGTTCTCTGTGAACTGGCCTCCTTCATACGCAATCCAGCTAAAACAAAGACACACACACAAACATGATGGTTGTTATTTAGAGCAGTAACAATATCAATAGTAACTTGACACAGTGTAATTTTCACATGTTTACTATTAAACTGGGCAGAACCCACAGAAAAACAATTAGTTTACAACATTGCATTTTGTGAAACCCCAATAGTTCAGTTGTGCTACAGTACCTGCCGGCAAGCACCTTACAGGACCTGGGCAGGAAGTCCTCATCCAGACCTGCCACGCTGTCCTCCAGAGCCACCAGTCTTCCCTGGAAGTCTGGCTCAGAGAACAGCTGCACCTGCACAGCAACACAAACACACACACAGACAGCCTTAGTGTTCCAGCAAGACAAGCAGAGACTCGACATTGTGTTACATGATAAAAGGAGAAATCCATTCATCTCTATTATACAAAGCCTGAAAGGAAGGGACATACCTTGAACTTTGATGTCCCCAACGGCGTGTCCTGCAGAACAGACAGGAAATGGCATCATGAACAGTGTTCTTAAAAACTAATTGACTATTTAGTTTTGTAAAAAAGTCCATTGTAAAGTTTGACATTGGATAATTTCATACATTGAAGACCGGCTGTATAGATGATATCTTGAAGTTCTGGGCCCCCCAGTCCTCTGGACTCGAATACAGGCCTTTCTCCAGGATGTAGAGCTCTCCACTGAATCCAGGCTCCTCAAAGGCCACCCACCTGCCACAGAGAGAGAGATCATAATCATAATGTTAATACAATTTCTTCCTTTACTCTTATTCTTACTCAGGATTTCAAGAATAAAAACATTTATCAAATTTATTTTGACTTGTTGCTGATTTTAGTGTTTTGTGTGGATCATAATTATTTTTACTCAAGATTCTGTGCTTTTCACCACTAGATTGTTTGTTTGTCTGACTGGCAGCAGGATTGCAGGCGATCTAATAGCCAGCTTGAAATAACACATTGTGGACTTCACTATTTCCAAGCAGTGGGGTTGCCCCCTGCTGGCCATTAGAAGCCGGTGCAGGCGCACCCTAAACCTGCATTCTGTCGCTTTTTTAGCCCGGAGGATCTGTCCAGTTCTTGATATTGATGTAAATCCTTGTCCTCAAGAGCAAGAACACCTTAGCATCCTTAGTCAAACATAAAGCACAAGATACACAAATATATGAGTCATACTAGCTTATTCCTAATTATATCCTCAGGTGTGTGTGTGCAAGTGTGGGTGTGTTGTTTGTGTATACAGTGACAGGACTGTTCATAATGCCAATAAGGTGAGCAGCACACGCCTGCAGCGTGTAGGAATGATTCCTACCACAGTTTTGAATCTCTCAAAGCAAAGGCTGCATCTTAGTATAGTTGTTTGTTCTTTAAAAACAGAAAGAGTTTGACTTACACTCCACCCATGACGTCGACAGACTGGGTTTTGATACCCTGGCCGACACCTTCCATGTTGGGAACAGGACCCAGCAAGACCACGTTGAGGCCCAATGCATCCCAGTTCCGCTCACTAAACAATTTAATGTTCGGGGACTGGAAATCCTGGTGGAGATGATGAAATAAGGAGAAAGGGAAAAGCAAATTTTGGCATTTTAAGAATTCGCTGAAGAACAAACACTCTGATTGTCAGGCAGTTGGATATAAACATGCTTGCAGATGAATATTAGAGTTGATACTTACTGTGCATACAGGCCGGAGAGACAGAAGGCCCTCCTCTGATCCTCCCCAGTCACTCCAATGAGGATACTCCCCCTCTTCCAGGATGTACTGTTGACCCTCGAAGTCTGCTTCTTGATAGGCCACCCAACTACGAGAAAGGAACACACACATAACACCGGTGTTTGTAACAAATCTGAAGAATATCCAACAGGATCCATGTCATCATACAAATGCACTAATTGCCAAGAACATGAATCAGATGACAACCATGTTACATTTTGAGTGCAGAGCTTTATAAACATCACTCAGATACTCACAGACCACCGAGTATCTTGACAGACCCCACTGTCTGTAGTGTATTCATGTTTCTGTCTGCTCTGCCTGTTTCTTCTCCTTCCTGTTCTTCAGCCAAGTTGCACAAGTCACCGTCCACCTTCACACACTGTCCTTCAAAGTTGGGCTTCTCAAACACTAAAGCCTGGATCAGACAGAGCAGAAGGAGTTTAAGAGTTAGTGTGTTTTCTGGCCCGTTACTGTGTCGTGGTAGAGCGCCACGACACAGATCAAAGAGAGGGTACAGTAGATGTTGATCAATGCAGTGCACAGGCTAGTATCTTCTGAATGCTTATTGGGGCTTAACATTACTGATTGCTTCACTCACAATTAAGTCCTACATAATATATAGGTGAGGTTTGTGTTGTATGTGTTGTTGTTTAGTCTTGATAAAACACACTCTTGTTGACAGCTTCCTGATTAATTTAACAGTAAAGCAAAGGAAAAATGATTTTCTGATTGTTGTTGACTAATCACCAGTTAAGTGTGGAGGAAAGGGCTCTGGAACTTCTCAATTACATTTGAATTACAGCCAAACCCTCGATTCATGGCAGGTAGACGTGCCGCGCCTAAAATTTTGTGATTCATGGTACCTCAACAACAACGCTTCCTCTCTGAACCTTACTTTAACTCTGGCCAAGATTTAAAAAGGGACGAGTTACAGCAAGTGTAACTTCTGAGACTTGTGTTGGCACCTCAGTCAGCTTCAGATAGGATCAATGCTGTAATCTACTGAAAAACTAACCTTGACATCTTTAGGATGTTCAACCCGTATTGCTCCCTGTAATGAAGAGATACACATTTATCAGTGGGACACGTGACAATAACGTGCAAGCATATAATGTATCATATATTTAATGTACGGTACCATTCGGAGGGGTCTGAGCGACCCGATGTAGGGCTCAGGGAAACCCCAGGTGTCTGGGCAGGGATACTCGCCCACTTCAAGTACTCCTACGAAACCTCCAAACCCGGGATCACTGTACACCAGCCAGCTACACACACACACAATACGGGAGAGAAGAAAAGACAGTTGTCGTCAGCAGACAGGACTTACTTAATGTTACTGCCGACACAAAGCCGTGTTGCCAACAACTAGGAGTGGTGAACGGTGAAAAATGGCAGGTAATAGCTTGCACAGCAATTCTTTAAAACCAAATTGGAAAATTACTCAGTTACACACACATCGTCGAAGAGAATGTAGCATCTACTTACACCCCAGAATGGACCTTGATGGAGCCGGTGGTCTGCTGGTGCGCGTAGGAGCCGATCTCTACTACGTCGTCACAGAACGATGACATCCTTCCCATACCATTCACCTCTGCAAACAGGTCAATTCTGGGCAAACTATAGTCCTGTAAAACACAAATCAAATATATATATATTACATGGAGACAGTCGACAAGGTGAATATCAGTCCCTACTGATGATCGGACCATAAATTGGTGCATCTCTTAGAATTATGGACACACAGAGTGCAGTACTCAGCTCTGGAGAAAGTAACTAACAGGGAGACTTCTCGTGCTCTGTATGATGCTCTGTTCTATTGATTAGAACACACGCTGATAACGGTATGTATGAATGCAGCATGGTAGATCGGTCCAAGGCTCAATGCATCAGTCACTTACCCTTACTGCCAGTCGGATAGAACCAATGATCATAGGTGCTGTTGGAGCCTGATCCATTTGGTCTTGTGTTGGATCAACCTCCTCCGCCCACATGTTAACTATCTGCTCTGTAGGACCTTCCTCGAGGGCAATGGTCCGCCCCTGGAAGCCGGGTTTCTCATAGAGGAGCCAGCTAAAGGGAGAGAAGTTTATCAATCATAACAGCTGCATTGCATCCATGTACAGATTAACTGATTCTAGTTCCCCCGGTGCATTCTGGGTATCTCACTTAACATTCCTATAAAGCCTACAGGTACCTTAGAACATTAGGTCGCCCCTTACCATCCTCTGATGACTCTGACTGAGATGACAGGGGACAGCTTCATCGCTGTGGCGTCCTCCACGTCACGGTAGTGTTCAAACACTTCACCTCCGAACTGATCATGCTCATGTATGACGATCTGGATCAGGATACAGACGTGTCACAAAAACATCCAACAGCCTTGACAACATGTGTGTGAATAGTAAATCCTACCTTCCCAGGTCTTTTGTGGAACCCTCTTACTGCAGGTGTCTGTAAAAGAAATGGAACATTAAAACAACTTCACTGTCGCCGTGGAAGATCTTTCTTCCTTCACGAGGTGCACTACAGTCACAGTTATGGCGCTTATCAGTCTACTGAATATCTAAGATAAGACAGAATAAACATGTTGAGTGTCATGCCAAGGGTCTAAAGGAAGAGGAGTGAGCACTTCTTGTGCAGCAGGTTTTGTACACTGCTTCTTTAAAAACAGAAAACTATTTTTTGTGTACTATTTGCATGACGATTAAACCATCTTTTCATGACACCTCTGCAAAAAGGTGTCATGAATCTGCTGGTCTATAGTTTTCTTTATGAGCTTTAGATCAGCAGATCCTCTTGGCAAACATCTGACCCGCTGAATTCCAAACTGACGACATGTTCCTTTTTCCTGTCATCACTTGCAGCAGCACAATGCTGAAGAGCAGGAAATGTGTCATTGCTTTGAAAAGGATGAAAAATAATGTAATATATGAAACAGGTCAAAACTAAGTCAAGCTTTGTTATTTCTCCAGGTTTGACACAGACTATTAGTCTGCAGTAAAATACAGTGAAGCTGTTCATTTAAAATGTTTAAATTCCTACCTTGGTCTTAGTAGTGGAAGGTCTATTTCGAGGAGGCTTCTGGATGTTGTTTCTGGGTTTAAGCAGACCAGCAGCGCCCTTCAGGCCCACATCCACATTAGGCGTCGAGGCCTGGTCCATAGCAGCGCTCCCCTCAAGATTCTGTTTAGGTTTAGTCGTCTTTGTTGAGCTCTGGGAGGCCCCTGGTTCACTTTTCTTCTTGAGGTATTTCTCTAAATGATCAGGCAGCTTAACTTCTGAGAACGAGGGCTGAGGGGGAGAGGAGGGGCTTAGTGCTGACTCACTGACTGTACCTTTACTGCCGGCAGCACCTTGATCCACTCCTTTCACGCCCTGCTTATCTGCTGCAACACCGGGCAAGGTGGAATCGACCGCTCCCTGCTTTCCAAGCGAGGGCAGGTCCTTTGGTTTGTTGAATGAAAGTGTGCTATTTGGGTCAGAGGTTGCTTCCTCTTTGCTGCTCCTGGAGCGAGGGGAACTCAGTAAGCTAGAGAGGATGGACATCCGTTCAAGTCGGGACTTCGGCTTCCCAGGCTCTTCTCTATTGTTTTGTTCCGGCTCCATTGTGTATTTTCCTGCTTCTCCCTTTGCCCCCTCTTTTGCTTTCACCTCGTTAAGTGATTCCATCTGATCTCCGGATGCGGACGTGGAATTGTCTTGTCCATGCTTTTCCAGGGTCCGTCCTTCCCTGGTAGCTGAGTTTCGTTGCAGCACCATAGCTGGTGAACGGTCCCAAAGATTTTTGGCATTTTTCTTTAAGCCGAACTGGAATTTGTCCGGATCAAAATTGGCCTCCTTAATGGCCGGCATGGCGAAAGATGGAGATGGGGACTTTTTACGTCTCTGACTCTTTGTAGGCCGTGGGAACGGAATGCTGCCCTCTTTAATGCTCCTGATGAAATCCTCAAAGTCATCAGGATCCTGAGATCCATCATCACTCTCCGAGGCATTAAGTCTCTTTTTAGTTACCTTTTTTTGTTTTGGACGATGTTCCACATCTAACCAGCTGGATGGAGAGACTTTCTCTAGTTGGAGACTTTGAGGTGGAGTGAATGATTTCGCTGCAGTGGGAAAAGGCGAACTGCTTTTGAGCGCTGGCGGCGTTATCAGCTTTTGTGAGTCTCGGATGTTCAGAGTTTTCTCTTCTCTCTCAGTCTGCAGTTCCTGTTTCAAACACGTTGCATCTGGTTTTCTCTTTTCTCCCGAGTCTTTATTCGGAGTGTTGCTACTAACAGGTATTTTATCTGAAACAACACTGACCTTGTCTTTTTGTTTCCCATCATCCTTTTTGCTGGATGCATCATTTGTGAACACGGGTTCTGGCTCTTTCTTAGCATCCACCTTTGACGCCTTCATCGTCTGGTCTTCTGGCTCTTTCACTTCATCTTTAACACTTTCCTTGATGAGTTTCTTCTCATCCTGTTTCTTATCAGTCTGACCAGCTGGTTTCACGGTTGCAGAGACATTTGATTTCACAGGCAATTTAGCATCTCCTGGCATCTTTTCTTGAGCCTCTGCGGTCTTCGGTTTCGCTTCTTGATTTGCATTTGCAGCCTTGATATCTGCGGTTTGATCCGAGTGGGTCTCTGGTTTCTTTATTTCCAGATGTTCATTTCTGACACTTACAGACTTCTGGTCCTTTTGGTCGCAAACTTCAGCGTCCGCTTTCTCAGGTACATCCCTGACTTCACAGTTAGCAATCACAGTTGCAGTCTCTTCCTCCAAAGTCTTCACCTGTGAACTCCGTCCTTCAGTTTCTTCTTGAGCACTCGGAGTTGCAGCTGTGTCTTTTAGTAATTGTTGGCCGTCTTGTGCTATTTTAGCATTTGGAGCGTCTGTTTTTTTATCATCTTGGTCTTCAACAACAGCCGACTCCTGATCCTCTTGTTTGCTAACTTCCGTGTCATTTGAAGTCTTCATCAATGAATCCTGTGTACCACTCTCTTCCTTGCCGTCAGCACTCGCAGCTTCAGACTGGCTCTCCTCTACGATATGAGCGTGTTTCTCCTCCTGATTTGCGTTTTTATTCCCGACTTCCTCATCTTTGGTTAGAAGTTGTTTGGGTGCCGGTTCATCCTTCGCTGTCGATTCATTCATCTGCTGCTGTGCTGGTTCTATTTCTTCGTTGCCACTCTTTGTATTTTCCTCCAAATTCTCGGATTCCACTTTTGTATCCACCTCGCCGGCTCTACTTTCTGCATTCCCGGTCGGGCTCAGCTTGTTGTTTTCCAGGGCAACTGCTGTTTGTGTTTCCTCCCCTGAGTCAGGCAGCAAACATTCCTTCTCTGATGATAGATCTGTTGATTTCTTTGGCTTTGTAACTTTTCTCTCTGCTTCCGCCTCGACGGTTGAGGCCTTGCTCTCCTCTTTGCAGTCGCTGCTTTCCACCGCGGCGTCATTCAGCTTTTCAGAGTCCTTTCCCTCTCTTTCTCCTGCCAGTAAAAGAGGCTCTTTGTCCAGCTGATTTTCAACATTCTTGGGCAATTCACAAATGGTTACAGCCTCTGTTTGAATGTCTGCTGGGTTCCTGCCGACCTCCTTACTTGTCTCATCTACCTCAGCCTGTTTTATTGACTCCGTTGGTGGCAGCCTCTCAATTTCAGGAAGGATATTAGTTTTGTGATCCTCAAATAATTCATGTTCCTTCACTTTATTAGCCACGTTAGCATCAGTTGAATTAAGAGTTGAGGACAATACTTGTATTGTTTTGGAATCTTCTGAGGCAGATTCAGCAGGAAAAATAGCATTTCCTTTACATGTGACCTCATTTGTTGCTTGAGGTGAATCCCCCTGAATAACCGCTTCCTGATCGGGGTGGGTCTTTATGTCACGGTGAATGTTATCCCCCATGAAAGGTTTGGCTGACGTATCCGTTACATCCTCATGAGCTGGTATTGTGACCTGAGCCAACGCTGCAGAATCTGGCTCTGAAAGGATTAAATCCGGTTTTGTGTTACGTATGAGCTCGGGTGTCTCTAAACACAGCTTGTCGTTTACACTTTCTAAAGACACTTCTGGTGATAACAGTGTTTGCTGTCCCACTGCAGGACCGTCACTCTGAGGAGGAGATGTGGTTTTAGACGATGACTCAAGTATTGTTTGCTGTGTGGCTTCATGCTGTCCTCCCAGGCTATTCGTCTGAGCACTGTGAATATCCGTGTCTGGCAGCTGAACCTCACCGCTGGGCACTGCCTCAGCTTTCAAAACAGTTTGATCTTCTACCTGAACATTTGCTGTGATACTTGCGTCATTGTTCTGTATTGGTTTCGCAACCTTGTCTGTGATAGGACCAGCTATGCTCTCCTCTAACCCCGTTGCCTCCGGCTCCTTCCCTTTGGTTTCACTCATACTGGGCTTTGAGAGTATTTGAATGTACTCTTGTTCCTCTGTAGAAGCAGATTTGAGTTCAGAACTGCCATCACTGGTACTGTCCTTAACATGATCTGCTCCAGTGCTGTCTGACGCTTTGACAGCTGTGTCTGTGTTACTGTTCTGATCAACGTCCTCATTTGTAGACGTGCTCGAAGAATCCCGCGTTGGGGAATGGTGAAGTTTTGTGGGGGGACTTACTTTGTTGGAGCTTCTCTGACCTCTTGTCGGAAGCTTGCTGAGAGGCGAAGCGCTTTCATTGACTGTATTCTTTTGGTGTTGTTTGACATTGTCCGTAAGCTTGGGAAGCTTTGAGACTACAATCTCTTGCTTGGTAGCAGGTGACACGTCACTGTCCTCGTGGCCGCCGCTGATTTTAGAGACGTGTTTGGACGGTCTCATCGATAGCGTGACCCCTGTTGGAAACAAACCAGACTTTATCACCCCAAAAGAACAATCTACAGGACTAGAAGTGCAGAACTTTGCCAAGCTCCACTTAATATTTCCTGAGAGATTAATCAAAATCCTCAATAATAAATAATCATCATCAATATTTTCTAACACATGATGACTCACTGTTTGATTGACATTGGTATGTTTGAGTATACAATGAAATTAGTAAAGCAAAGGCTCATGGGAAAATTTCTAATTTTCTAAAACCTGAAAAATATTTATAGCCTCAAAATGACAGGATGTGTTGAAAGGACAATGACAAGCTGTCTTACCATTGTTGGGAGTCTTGGGGAGAGCTGGTGGTGTCTCACTGTCCACACAGGTTGCTTCTTGCTGCTCCAGATGCTTCTTGGCAGGCTCTGGTCTCTCTGACTCCGTCTGATCTGACGTCAACTTTTGACCACTGGTTTGAGGTACATCATCGTTTCCCTTTCTTGATGGAGATGAAATGGGCAAGCGACTCTTTGATGCCAAGGAAGCTGTCTTATCCAGAGGCTGCTGTTTCTTAACATCAAGGCTTCCCTTGTCTGTGTGGTGTCCTTTAGTCTCCTTCCGGCGTTCCTCCATTCCATTAACCAGGTTCACAGTGACAATATCCTCATCTGACTTTTCTTTTACAGGCTTTGTTACCACCTGGTTAGTCGTTTTGGTGGCAGAAATGTCCTTTGCCAAAGCTTTTCCTCCCTTTTCCTCCTCAAAACTTGGTTTCTTGACAGATTTGCTTATAGTGAACATAGATTTCAATGTTTCTTTGGCTGTTCTAGGTGGTTTCTGTGGTTTGGAAGGGGAATCCACTGATGTTGTATTTGCTGCCACTGGTGATTTCATGTCAGTGTCTGATGTTGACCTTTTGGGGATTTTAGACTTTGAACCTGATGCACTTGAGGGACTTCCAGCGCTTTGGTCTTTTACTGTGGCTATACTAGACGCTGTTTTCTCATGTCTTTGTTCCTTTCGTGGTGGTATATCACTGGAAATCACAACTTTCATGCTCTCCGTTGAGCCCTTTGTCTTTGCTGTCACAGGTTGGACCTTGGCTCCAGCTGCAGGGGTCTTTACTCCACTGACTGTGGTATGCCGGCTCGCTGCTGCTACTTTAACAGCTCGATTAGAGGCCGCAGCTGGATTTGATCCATTGCCTCTTTCGCCGGACCCTGCAGCTTGTGTTTTAGCTCTGTGCATATCTGAGGCTGCAGACGTATCAAAGACAGACACTTCGGAATCAGTTTTGTCTTTAACTAAAGGTTCAGGAGTATTTGTGTCAGAGTGTCTAGTCTCATCTGCTGCTGTGCTGGTCTCGAGTTTGGCTCCCTTGAGTTCCACATTGTTGTTGTTTTGGAGGATTGGAAGTCTGCAAAGACAAAAAAAGGAAACATTGAGTGAAATGCAACCAC
Source organism: Macroramphosus scolopax (assembly GCA_901007825.1). Lineage (NCBI taxonomy): Eukaryota > Metazoa > Chordata > Actinopteri > Syngnathiformes > Centriscidae > Macroramphosus > Macroramphosus scolopax. Next base: position 66,484 of record CAAKHC010002976.1, on the reverse strand, counting down.
ATGTAGGTTTTAAAGTAAATGCATGCAGTAATCTGCATTTCAATAGCATTTGGGAACATTAAAAAGAATATCAAGCCGAGGCAGAACTATCTTTAGTCTAATTTTAGTCTCTAGTATGGGTCAGACACTTGATTCTTCATTTCCTAAATACTGGCAACTCCCTGAGGCAGTAATTTGGCTAATGATCAAATCAGCATGCTAACAGAGAATGCTTGCATATTGAATATGGAAACTATAAAGTCGACTTTCACTCAATTCATCCAACAGTTATCAATATATTTCAATATAGAGCATAAAAGTCGACCTCATGGAGGCAACAGCAGAAACCTGATAGGACTTTAAAATCATCCGGGAACTATAAATACGTGTGTGCTGAGTTTTATTCCGATCCGTTGAGTAAGTGTTGATTTATAATGCTACTTGAGTGAAAACTTTGAGAATGACGTTAGAGGAAAATAAGAACAGCTTCAGCCATCTTGCCTTCATCGGATGGTCTATGTAGAATTCACTGCAGTAACATGTGACCAATAAATGAGCTTAGATACCATATATACAAAACATTATAATCACCCTTTTCATATTTTGTCCAAACAGGATTTATCAGTCAAATGATGTGCGGCTCACGCTGGTCTGCACCAGGCTGTGTGTGCATTTGGAAAGCAGCAGTGTTTGAATCCCTAACCGAGATAACCTTGATGAGCTGTTTTTAAAAAACTTTATAAAGTCCCCCCCTTCTGTGTAAAATCAGTAGCATGTCCCTTTAAATATGAAAAAAACAAATACTACATCTGGTTAGTTCTCCAGCAGGGCTCTTTTCTTTATATTGTGATGATTTGAAAGGTCTTAAACTTGAGACTTTGCAATATATTTGAAATTCAAAGGCAGAAGACAGACCAGAGTTCAGACCCTGTGCGATGTGAATCCCCCTGCAGCACTTCTGAAACTATAAATCATTCAGAGTTCGGACATTTTTCCATTCACAGCCTGCAGCGCACAATAACTCCAACAATCCAACAGGCATTACCGTGGTCAAGCTATTAGCTTAGTTTTGCTCTTGGGTCGTGTCTGCATGCACACCATGTCTTTACAGGCATGTGTTTACCTTCAACAGTGTAACTCAACGGGAGTGTGCAGTAGTCAATAGCTGCCTGTGAACTTTCTATAGCTAGCTTACTCAGGTAATATGTGGACACAATAGGTAAACACAGCAACAGTGAAAGTTCAATTTGACAGTAAAAATAATAATTATTCCTATATTTTTGGTGAAGTTATGTAAATAAGACTTTTGTGCTTATAATATGCTTTTAATGGTCCATTCTGTCTAATTATTAGCACAGTTTATGAATATTTCAGCGCGTCAGTGGAGGTGTAACCTGTATTGTTTTCCTCCGGTACAATGGAGCATGGGAACTCAGAACTCAGGTTGCACACAGGCTTTAGCTCCCCTGCTTTCTCCTCCTCCCAGGTTTCAAAGGGGCTTTTTAAAACAGTAACCACAGAAAAATAAATAGACACTCACGGTTTAGCCTCTGTTGTTTCTGAAGTCTTTGAAGCTGAATCGTGGCCGTGTTGCTCTCCCGTCGGCTCGCCCTCGTCCAAACTTGGCTCCGGGCTAACATACACCTTACGGGCAAAAACCTTGTGTTTCGAAGGCAGATTTACAGTCTTTCGCGTAACACGAGCTTCCTTCGGCCTGTGTTTCTGCAGAGGAGGACTGAGCTTTGGGTCCGAGCCGGGGCCAGGCTCCTCTGGCCGCTGTGAAGTAGTGTTGAACTTGCCTGTAGTCGGTGTCAAGGAGACGGACGATTCTGGCACGCTGCCACCGGATCGCAAACTCTCCGAGGGGGTGGAGCGGCTGTCAGCGGTTCCCCGGGAAACCGACTCATCCTCAGGAATTACTTTTACAACTATAGCCAACACGGGAGGCGAGTCGGCTCTCTCCCCCTCCCTCCCCACGTCCTCCTCCTCTCCCAGGTGTGTTTCCACCCAGATGGCTTTGTGTAGCTCCACTGGCGAAGCACAACCGGGCACCGGCTCCCTCTCCGGTGAAGGGCTCCGTGCTGAGTGTCCCCTCGGTTCATTTGAAGACTTTGTCCCCTCCTGTTTTTTCATGACGGGTTGAGAGGTTGACGACTGAGTACTTAGAGTTATTCCTGTCAGGGCAGTGCTGTGACCCTTTTGTCCAACTTTCACCGATGCTGTCTTTGACGCTAAGCTTATTGAGGTTAAGTTGGGTGACTTTGGGGCCTCAGGTGTTTTGGGAAAGGGGATTTTCAATGATGACGAGTCAGTGGAACCATTCTTCATCGCGCTTGGCTCCAAATTAACCTGCAGCCTCTTGCTTAGCTCCTCCACCACCGATTCTGCAAAACCTACTTCAGAGTCCACATGTTCATGATTGCTCGATACAAAGTCCAGAGCTGTGGGGGTCACATTCCCAGAATTCATTTCACTGCTGGCTGTGCTAGGTAGGCTCACCCTGCACACATGCACCTCCCTCACACTGCCTTGGCCACTGTTACTATCTGCAAACGGGAGCCCTCCTTCATCAGTCATCACAGATACAATGCTTGAGGCGCTGGGTGTGGAGCTGCGGCTTAGGGTGTCATCATATTTAGGCCCCGTTAGCTTGCCATCTTTTCTGGAGGGAGTTGGAGTCCTCATCCCATCTTCCTGTTCAAATTGGGTCGAGTGTGGAGACAAGGGGGATGTCGGGGAACCAGGGGAACTTGCATCGAAGGAGGCGTCCGAATGCTGGCTGCTTCTGCTCTTCCTTTTCTTCGAGTTGAAGAAACTGCTGACGCGATCCAACACTCCCTTCTTGTTCTCGGAATTCTGAAGAAGCACAAACGAGAGCAGACAGAGAAATGAAAAAAGAGGTGGTGGAACGGATGAACTACACCTTCCCTTACAGTCGACCACTTCAGTGGAACAAGTCCTAATCCTTTACACAAGTAAAACAGAAATGTTGTGATGTCAACTACTATAGTACATATGTACTGTATTACCATCAGAATGTCCTCATCAAGCAGAATGGTAATGCAGTATTCTAGGGGCTCGATTGTCACCTGTCTCCTCTGTGTCATAAGCAAGCCATCACTCTTAACAAGAATAGCTATAGGCTATTGGCATCAGTTACGTAACACAGCACAGAAGCAGGATGACAACATGAACAAACACTGAGTAATGTACCTCATATGTTAAGAGTGTGAAATAAATAAACAATGATGGTGGTGTTAGTTGTTCAATGAGACACTGAACACGTCTGTCCTCCGCTCGTTCTCCACATTAAACACTGACGTTACTGAAAAGGGACGTTGCAACAGAGAGGGAAGAGATAAACAAAAGGGTTTAATCTCTGTACGGAACGTTTTTCAGACATTTCAGACATGTATTATAACAATTGGAGCCTGTCAAAGGTGAAAGCAAGCACGGCGGAATAAAAGTGAAAGAGGACAAATACCGTAAGACACAAATCCAGCTGGACTGAGATGACTAATGACTAACTAGACTGACAGGACACTTCTTCGATGCTCAGCTCAAGGGTCAATTATATAAAACATAAACAGTAGAAGAATGAAGGAAGCAATATGGGCTCACGTCTGAAAAGTGAAGAGACAAATAAGCCCTGATTGAACAATTCTATTGTTTAAGTTCTATTAAAGCAGGGTACGACGTGAAGAAACAGCGGCGACTCCGACGTGAACATTAAACCTTTTGACAAGTTGTACACATTCAAATATATCAATGGGAAACAATAAAGGACCTGACACAAAGGAAACCTTCAAAAACTGGTCTAACTGCAGTTTGTGTAAAGAGAGCAGGTTAAGACAAGAAGCGCAGACCACCGTGAAAAGAAAAGATAGTTACATACCATTGTTACTTCCTGGGATCTAATGTGTTGAAGTCTTTAGCGTTATACGTCTCACTAATGCGAAGAATCCTCGAACCCGTTGGCGCTCGTTAAGTTACATTTAAACTCTTCTTACGTGGTCGGTCCTCTCCTATAAGCCGACAGTCAGCACACACTGACTCTTGTGTGTGTCTGTAGTTAAATGGCCCTGCTCTGAACAAAGTGTCTGACTCCAGGGCATGGCCATTTGCATCGCGACAGTGTGAAAGAAAAAATGATGTGAAAGCCGGCTCACATGGCAGGCAAGCACAAGGAATTTACAATCCAGTAAAGGGTGTGGACGGGCCTGCCGAAGGAAAGTAACTCTCCGATCCTCATTCTAGAGCAAAACATACCGACAGAACGTCTGTTATCTGATGCTGTCTGACCTTCGCTTCAAGAGGAGTTCAGTTTGTATCAGGTGAAACTATGTGAAGTGATCAACGGTTAAGGTGACACGATCCAGCGCTGGAAGAGGAAGTTAGTCAATAAAATGTGCGATCCGGTATATATCATCCTAACTAGTTTCTGCACAGGGGGGAAAAAAAACACAACGTCAAGATACTTTCCAGTGCTGTCAAACGTTCCCATTATTTAACTGAGCAAACAGCAGGTTAGGACCAGTCTGTCGCCAGGTTTTCCAGTTCATGTCCAAACAGAATGAAACAAAGAAACCAGAACAGCTTCACTCAGATCTCAGTCTGTACTACAGGACACATATTGTACGAGCGTTAATACTCTACCTTCCAAATGTTTTAATCAGTCGATCCACGTAAAAGAAGTATCCTGTGTTCAGTGTGTGAACAGAGGATCTCTCGACTGGCTACGATTCGTCCCTCCATGAACAGCTATTAGCTCCCCGCTAACCATTCACCTTGTATTTACTCAAAACAATGAGCATGTTGGCCCACTTCCTTATCTGTCAGCCGAAGCTCAGCTGCCCGGCATCGTCCCCTGATGTCAGCGGACGATATTAAAGGCACACACAGGAACTACAGTGTTGATTCAAGTTAAGTACTGCAGGGAACTGGATCTTTCAGAATACATGCCAGAGAGTAAACAAAGCTTTCTTCACCTAAAAGCGGCCAGAAATCCAACTGCAGCGCTGCTTTGGACGGTGGAAATATGCTGCATGTTAAATGTTTTCATGAACACTTATTATATTATCAACTCTGATGGACACAGATATCAGTGGGAGCAGGTCTCACAGGTTTGAGCCTAGAATGGCCCAGGGACAAGGACATCCTATAGGATCATGATATGCATGTTATCTTACGCCCTGCTGTGACGTATATCAGTCACATATCATAGGACAGGTTAGTGTGTGTCAGTAGGGCATTCACCACTGTCGCCTGCAGGCAGAAAGGATAGAAGAATGTAAACGTCATGAAGTCGTGCAGCTGTTCTTTGCATCAACTTACTCTTAATGTTATTCTGACAGTCAACATGGAACCTTGAAAGACTACTAGTTCCTTTCAGTCTTTGCAGGGTAAACACAGGGTTAATTAATAACACGAGTTAATTAAATATGGCCCTGTTCCATTCAGGAAGGCCAGTGAACTGGTACTTTGCATGTTAGCTAACTGAATTGGTTGTGGCACACTAAATGGAATTACACCTGCGTTTGCCCTGCTATGAGTTAAAACAGCTGCTGTGTATAGATCCTTTTACTAATTTGAACATGTATGTGAGGTCAACGATAAATATGCTACACATCCGTGAGAAAAGCGGGATAAAGGCTTACATGTCATCTGTTTGTGTATTACTGATCAGGTTTTCTAGTAACAGCAGCATTATGCTTCTTGCAACGTGCTCACAAACATAACTTGTCAAAAGAAGAAGTTAGAATCGGACTGATCTTTAAAAGCAGTGGAAACAGCTGGTCCGGGTGAAATACAATGCAGATCATATTTCATCTGTAAGGTAACTAGTAAAGCTGTCAGATCGACCTCACGCCGCACTAATGTGTAACATACATATGCCGGCCCACTGGAAGACATCACGTCGGTGTCACGCTTGCCACGCCTTAGCGTGAAAAGTACGCAGATGTGTGAAGGTGCAGCACCAGCAGAGGGCGATAGATGAAAAGAAAATGAAAAGCTAAGCAGACAGACTTTGTTCTTCATTGTTGTTAGTTGTTTTGGCGGTTAGGTAAAAGTTGTGGTTCAGGTCTGGAAGTTGTGCATCTGGTTATGTAGAGGAAAAACCCATTTTACAGCAACCCTAATTCAATCCACGGCAGCGGCATGTTACTTGTACAGTTAAATACAGTGAGCACAGTGGGCCAGTTGGGGTTAGTTGAAACCCAGCGTGATCTAATTGTTCCAAAAAATATCTCCCTTTGAAATATAGTGCAGTATAGTTACAAATCAGCATGAAACAGAAATACTCAAATAAAGGACAAACACATTGTACTTAATGATCAATTAGTTACATTTAGTCACAATTAGTTTTATACTGTTTATGTGTGAAAACTGTTGGCATGAACCACAGGGACCAACACAGTACCTGTGGGAACTCTTCTACTGTGGACTGTAGGATTATAAAAGTACGTATTAGTACACACACATGCACAAGTATAAACAACCCCTGACCATCTCCAAAAGGTTGTGATAAAGACTTTAGATAACTTGTGCACATGTGCAAAAGTAATTCACAAAAAGGCATCGAAATAATCTGAAGCCATTCGGGTTTTAAATCCAACAACGTGTAGAAATGTTGTTACTGAAACCGACCTTGAAGTACTTGAGTGGTGAGGTGGGGCTGCCCGGCTGAGTCATGTCGAAGCTCATCATGGAGACGGACTCAGATTGAGGGTCCCAGTCCGACTCCGTCCTGAAGCTGCATTCTGTGGTCACACTCAGCTGGTCGAAGCTCCTGGTGGAGCGAGGCAGGAAACAGAGAGAGGAGGGGGTGTTGAAAGGATGTTATGTCATAAGTGTTTGTTTCTGGCTGTACCGTCGCTCTGCGTTCATCATTTGTTCAAACTGCTTCACTAAAACTTACAACTATTGTAACAGATTTCCAACTTAGAAAAATTATAGAATATACTCAAAGTGAATGATTGGTATGAAACCCAGACATTTCTCCTTCATGATAACCTTGTTACAATGTGTTGTGAGACATGTTTGTGTTCACAGGTGCACTGACACGCCTGATGTTTCCGACTGCGATGACATCTTCCATTCTGCCTTTACATTCAATTACAAAACGCAAACCGCATGGACAGACTGTATGACACTTGACGGACAACATTCACTGAGGATTCTGGAACAAGTGTGAGGCATGAGGACGCTCGTCTGAAGGCGCAGTGTTTTTCTGCGGCTTCGGTTGCCTCAAAATATTTAAGGAACAAAAAACAGGTGTGGAACCAAACAGCCGGCTGAGCTGAGCGACGTGGTACGATGACAGACAGCCAAACCACACTCATTTAAAAATACATGTGTTTGATTTTTCACTCTTAAGTAATGAAGTAGAGTGAAGACGAGACAGCACTGCCATACTTCACATGATAGGAGGTCAGAGCAGGTGAAGACACGAGATTACAACCTACTCCAAAATATGGTGCTGTTATAACAGAATAGACATGAAATCAAAGTGAGGTGGCTTTATGTGTGCAGTGCAATACTGTGTTTCCCCACAAGGGGGCAGATTCAGACTGGTTATCACAGACAACTGGCAGAGAGTCACTTGACTGGCATGAAATATTCTTATTGTGGCTTTTGTCTCCATTAAAAACATGGTTAGACTCCGTAGTCAGACATTGCAATTAAAACCTGACTGGTCTCCTAAAACTATTCTTACAAACAAGGAAACGTTAGTGAGCCCTCGAGGCACACAACAGTTTTCTGTTATCAGTTATACTTAATCGTAGATCCAGACATATTATGCCCTGTTTACCTTCCTTGTGCAGCCTGAGCTGTCGGAGGAATCGACCACACCCCTCCTGTTCAAACATGCTTATCATCTGATCGTATGTTTATTGATATATCTGTATGCATCAGAGTAAAAAGTCAAGTAATATGATTAAAAACATTGTCCGCAGTCAAGGTTTAATTCTCCTGAGAAAGGCGTGTGAACTTTTGTATTTCAACCAGGTACGGCCATGTGAATCAAGATGACACCAGCGTGTAATCGTGCTGATACATGAAGCTGAAGTCACTGGAAGCAGCATTAATAATAAAAGTCGAGCTGGGTTATTGCTAATGAAAAAAGTCCTTCGCTTCAGATGTCTCCAGCATGTGAATTGATTTATGGTCTGGTGTGGGATTTCACATGCTCAATGCGGTGGCACCTTTCCAAATGGAGACGGATGTGCCCTGTAGGAATCAGCCTGTTTTCCGTGCATTCATCCTACAGTTAAGCCGGATCCAAACTTTGATCCGCGTTACTTAAAGAAAAGAATATTAGATTGCTTCGACTTGCTTGATGTATTATTGATCTGTGTGTCTCCTCCTGTTATCTCTTAGTTACATCTTTGAAGTGCACGTTATCTTCAGTGATGCAACGCCCCTAACATACGAAATCAGCTGAGAAACCTTAATATATCAATGCACTGTGGGCCAATAAGGATACTAACTGTGTATTTTGATATTTTCTGTGGTACTTTACTGTGTGCGAGAGCCCATTCGACCCCAACACGTGACCTTTGCTGCTGCACATTCAAACAGTTAGAATGGATGCAACCACATGCAGCTGAAGGTGTTACCTCAACAGGGTGAAAGTTCGTTAGTGAGAGAGAACATGCGGTCAGTGTAGTCATACCTTGACAGGAAGAATGTGACAACCCCTCATAATGGGACAGAAGAGTTTGGGTGAAATCTGTCTCCCCAGCATTCTTTCAGCGTGCGAGCGCAAACTAGCTCCGACTTGTCTGAACTTTGTCATTGTTGCACCACAGACAAACGTTCAACTGTTGTCAGCACACACATACAGAGATCTTCATGTGGTGTTATGCCTTGTAAGCACCATGGAGACTGATCTCATTCCTTAAAGATTTCTAGATGTGAAAGCTTATTCATTAAAGATGATTAGATGGAGGGTATGTACAGATGGTCAGATGGAGCGTGCGAACAGACGAGCGAAAGCTCAGGAAAACAGAGTCGTGCTGACTTTTTCTCCGCTGTAAACCAGTGTAATCCTTCCCAAAACATTGGGTGAACCTCAATTTGAGTCGAAGCATTATGAATATAAATCTTGCTGGTTAACTTTCAGATCTTAGAAAAGTACTTTCTCCTCTCTGATATTGATCACTCTCAAAGACGGAATCTGACAGAACGAATCCATAGCCGTGGGCTAACTGCTCCCTCCCCCACTTGGATTGAGGTTGCTTGTACACCAAAAAAATTGTTGTTACCTTGAACTGCCAGCCGAACTGAAGGAAAGCCACCTAGAAACGAGCGGGTCAGTAAAGCTGCAGAACTGCGTGGAGCTACTGAATTCATTTGAACAAGGGATGGAAGCGATTCAACTGCTGACTCACGCTTTATTGGTTAGTGTGGGGTACGATGAGTCATTACAGGCTGTTGATGGGACTATATCTGAAAAACAAGAAGCCGGATCAGAGCGTCTCTGGACTTGACCGCTGTTCTAGATGGACTGGACATAGCAGGACGGCCAGCTGATGTGAGGGTTGGCCAAATGTCAAGTTAGTTGCCACATGAGGAACATTGAACTGTCCACTAAAACAAAATGCAACAAACTCAAGAGACACACACTCTGCAGTGATTCAAATTCTCCCTTGACGGTTTAATTTCCAGACAACACAGCAGTTTTCTTCCATGTTCCACAAACATCTCGTGCTAAATCCAACAAATACAGCATTAATTAAACAAACAAATATGATAAACAGAAGTGCTCCTGATAGAAGATAAGAGTCTCCAACGTGGGTGAAACCGAAACAGCCAGTGTTTATTAAGAGTGCCTGTGTGTTTGGGAGTGGCTGGAATAACTGCTGCAGGGCCGAGTGTTTGCCAGATGTAGGGAGGGTCTGCGGCAACCAGGTGGCTGCAGCCCCGGACCTACAACCGTCAGGATGGTGTGCAGTGGAAACACAACCAACATGTTCACCAATGCATTCACAGCTGTGAACACGATGATCCTCTGTAGTTACATGCAACATGATGCCAGACTAAAAAGCAATGAACAGAATGAATGTTGCTGGAAGTTTCTACCAGATTTTGCTTTTATTTCTGGTCCTGCTTGTGTCCTCTGTTGCTCTGTTGCAGGGTTTCACAACAGGCGGTGCTCAGCTCCACACGCACAGAGCAGAGGACGGATGAAGTTAAGATAAAGTCAAAGGAAGTGGACATGGTTTCAAAGCCGCAGTTTGCAGCTTTGGTTTGGGAACATTTGGGATCAATGAAAGAGGAGAACCTACTGACGTGGCCATCGTGACTGCGTTTAAAAATAGCGGTAACGAAAACAGACAATATAATGAACCCAATAGCTCTGCATAAAACATAATCATACCATCCGGTATACCGTGCAGGGAACCAAAAAACTGTTGGAGAGGGAGGGGGGCCTGTCCAGCAGGGCAGGTTTTATTTAATCTTAATTTATTTATTTATTTAATATATTTTAATATAGTTTCCCATGCATATGGGTCCAACAGCTCCCAGATTAGTGTGTTTGCATCAAAGGCCCATCCCTTACAACATACCTGATATATTCCTGCCTTAGGCACCTTCTGTTTCATGCAAAAATGAACATGCAAAGAGGATCAGTTTGAAGTGTGAAGGACAGTACTGTAATATACTGGAGCTCCTCTCAAAGCTGCCTCCTGTGCTCAGTGTCTTGCAATGCTGCTGCTGATGAAATATGATATTTCTACAACTCCTTCAACAATAAGATCTTTCTTTCACCACGGAAAAACTTGTGTCAGCCAAGAGTGATTGTCGAATCCCAGGTGGACTGTGTTGAAAAACACTCCTTTTACAATGGAGGTGTGTTTGTGTGAGAACTGTGTGACCCAGCTTGAATGTGTGTACAGTGTGAAGTATACTAGCTTGTACATTTGAAACCCACAAATGAATGCATGCACACACACTCTAAAGCAGGCTGAGTGTTTCAGGACCAATGCCATGTCACCTAGTTTACTCAGGTTATGGTTGCTCCCCACCTTGATTTTAACGGCTGTGTTTGAGGAGCAACAATAAGCTGTGTTTATATTGAGATTAGGCCGGAGCGATGTGTGTCCTCATTTCATGCAGAAACCTGGACGGAATCATGGAATTCAATATCGAACTGGAATGGTTATTAGAGTGCATTTACGTTGTGCCTCTCTACCTTAACAGGACTCGAGGAGCTGTACAACCTCATTCACAATCACACCTGTGCCAAACTGCTAACACACACATGCATTAATATAGTGATAGGATGCATCAGAGGAAGTCAGGATTTAAATGTCTTGCTCAAGAACATCTGGAAACAAACTCTGAAGGATCCATCAGATCTCTAGACGACCCTCTCTACCGCCGAAGCCACAGCCGCCCTTTGAACACAGCGGAATTGGTCAAAATGTGAATACAATTAATAGAGTTCAGGGTTTCATTGTAATGGTGCTTCTGCTGCACGCACGCACGCACGCACGCACGCACGCACGCACGCACGCACGCACGCACGCACGCACGCACGCACGCACGCACGCACGCACGCACGCACGCACAGTCAGGAGAGGTGAGAGTTTTAATGACCAACTGTGAGTGCAATAAAAACTGTTGCCGCATTTTGATGAAGCAGTTAACAGAAACGGTGTAAACAGGCGGGGTGACGAGGTTCAGGCATCAAAGTCAATATCAGCTGGCAGGACCATCAGCTGGCATCTCACTTCAGACATAAAACCCTTTATAAAAGCTAGTTTCCGACTTAACTCGCTGTATGACTCACCAAACTTCAGAAATTAACCGCTGGTTTCCTTAACTTTATAAATATACCTCAACCACAAACTATGACCAGAAGACAGCGGCTGTAATTATCACTGCTGTGCTCAGTTGTGGGTTTTACATCCGTCCGACAAAAACTATCAAACTGGCATCGACAAGCACAGCAACCAGTTCTCCTTGTTAGACAAGGCCCTTTAATCTAGTCTAGCAAAGATACTTTTTATATAGTTGTATACTTACATATACTTTATACTTTTTAAGGTACTACTTTCCATGTATATTATACAGTATGGTTGGACAGCAGACTGTAAATGTAGGGGAGAGAGAGAGGCAGATTACATGCAAGAATAATCCCTGGTTGGACTCAAACCTGTGGACTATGTGGTATAAGACGTTAACCCTTCACCAGCTGGATGCTCCAGAGGCTTCTCTTCATGGCAGAGTGCATCCCAGTCCTTTGACAAACAACTGTCTGTTTGCTGAGCAGTGTCGCTGCTGTCGCTGCTGCAGGAGCCCAACAGCTCGGAACAGGTAACTGAAGTTACATGAGTCCGGTGCACAATGGAATGATGGGAGATGCTGACACATCATATCAGTGTAAGAGAATCAGATTCAGAACAGCAATCGCAGCACAACCATGTCTCAGTAGGTGAGATTGTTACTTGCCTTGAAGCATGCAAAGGCATTATGATTTGCAAGGCTCATATGTTACTATGAGACCATTTAACCTTAGTATATGGAGTATAGAACAGAAACATTAGCCTTTGCAGAACAGGACCAGACTCTCAGACTCTGAGAAGTACAGGACTGAAATACATGGAATACATGGAAATGTGACACTTTCTGTCTGACTACAGCAGCTTTACCGTCTCCTCATATAAGGTCCTGCCTCGTCTTTGCATGTGGATGAGCAGGTGTGAACAGGTCTGTGTGAGTTGCTCCGGGCCTCAGCTCCCTTCACTCCGCTCCCAGCCTCTTCATCAAGGTTATGCACACATTTTTGAAAACGGGACTCAGCCTCCAGATCAAACTGCAGCTGTATGGATGATTCAGCTGTTTGTAGCTCAGCACACCTGCTGCACAGCACAGCACCGGAACCTTTCTCACTTCTTAATTGATCTTCATTATTAGCAAAGCATGATGATGTAATGTGTCATGCAGCTCATGAATAGATGCTTCAGAGTATGTGGCCTACATTTGCATGCACGTCTGAGGTGACGTTAAACCTTTTCATTCATCGTTCTGCTGGTTGTAAACAGAGCTGAGACTCAAGTCTTTACACTCGAGTCATTCTTAACATCACAGATTCATTTTTTAACAATCAATCAAGTCGTAAGGCTCAAATCCAAGTGAAGTTATTGGCGTTGAAGTCAAAGTCGAGTTTCAAATGTTTATGATTGAATCTAGTTCATGAAAAGAAAATTGGGACTGACAGGAAACTGTAAGGACGGGATTCCACAGCTGAAGGGCGCAGCAGGTTTATCTAGTCCAGATTAGATTATTTTGCCCTGGCATCCACCTTCGCCAACTGCAGTTTGAAATACCTGATTTATTCAGTTTGAATTAACCCCTTGATTGACAGCTAACTTACTTGCAGTCACATGCTTTTAAGAACAATGTGTATCTAAACTTTGAACCTTCGTCAATCCTCCTGTAACCGTGTCAACAGGTCGTCTCTGCTTTCTCAGCACACGAGGGTGTGTGCTGTTACACACTCAGCCATTTAGAACAGATAAAACAAACACAAGTGATGTCACGCACTTGCAAGCCATTTGTTGTTATCTGATGCTGCACCAAAGCGACAGTGTCGGGCATGTGCCTGAGTGACGGAGGACTCTTTGTGTGCTGACTCAGCAGGCCATGAAAACCATTGAGCCGTCTTCACATATGCAACACGTAAGTCAATGAAAAGGCTTTTGTCTGATCACACTGCAGGATCACTTTATGGACGTTTGGTTTAACACACACTGGCACTGTGGTGATTCTGCAGTGCGATCATGTGTGTTACCACCACACTCGTAACACGGATCCAAGGCTGGCAGTCCAGACTTGAATATCTCAACAACTAAATATGAATTGCCATGAAGTGTCGTACAGACATTCCTGGTGCTCAGAGCCTCCAGCTCCAAACAGAGTATTCATAACTGCCATCCATGCTCCGCACTGATCAACCTGTTGATGCACATTCACGGCAGTAATTTGGGTTATTGCAACAGTTTGAACAGTTTTTTATTTTTCCATTTATGTCAATAAACAAGTCAGAGTTAATCTCCATGACATGAGCCGTCCCAGCTCCTCGTGCTGTATTAGTCATAACTACGTAGACAACACTTTAACTTGAATGCACCACAGACAATTAAATTGAACAGTGAAAAATGTGCCGAACCCGCGCAGCAGGTTTCTTTAACAGATTTAGACGTCAGGCAATGCTCGTCTTCCTCATTTCAAGACACCATCTGTCAATGAAGGTTAATCTGAAAATAGATGTCCAACCATTAACAAATGGTTTCAGACACAGAACAATCTGGATCAGATTACATATTTGAAGAAAAGCTAGAGAGCGAGAGAGCTGGAACTATCTGGAATACTTGAAGCACTGGAAGGAAACGTCTCAGATGTCATTATTGTGACTGCCTGAGGTGAACATGTGTCTCTTTTGACGTTGAAATGATCCAGAGGAGTGACTCAGCCTGGATATATAAACCGCTCCACAGTCACACAGATCCTCGGCTTCCTACAGGCACAATCTTGCACTGTCATTAAGCAATTATGAAGAATGATGCGGTCAAGGGCAAGCGCCTTGCCCAAGGGCACGCAAACGGAGTCATTCTGCATTTCACAGTCTGTTATTCACACCGAGTGAACGTGGGAGTCGTACTGAAGAGACAACATCTTCTGCTCAGCATGACGGCCCTTCAAATGCACTGACACCTCACGCTATCTGTATGTAACCTCTGCTGCTAGGGCTCCCAATCAAAACATCACTGCCAAACAACCCCCAGTGTACATGGTAAATATTACATTGATATAGAGCCTCCGCCAGCACCCAGAGTAAATAGTCATAGTTATTCAACAGCAATAATATTAGTACTTGGGTGCATGTTCCCTAAAGTTTCTTTTTGGATGGTTTACCTGTATTGTAGCTCCTATGGCACTGATGCAGTGGTCAGGAAATACATGGAAATAAAAGTTTGTAACTATCAGATTATTAAGTGTTTGTTATGATTCTGTAAAGCAACTCTGAGGACAACTTGGATGATGTTAGAAAAAGGAAGAAGGAGAATGAAAGTTGTTATCTCACATGTGTCTGTTGAGGCCGCCCAGCTCATCGGCTCCTGGGAAGAAGACATCTCCTCCTGCTTCTTCTTCTTTGCGCTTGGATTTCTTGCGTTTTAGCCTAAAAGACGGCATCCGCCTGCCCTTCTTTTCTTTCGGGGAAATGGGGTTAACATCACTGAGCAATGTGGCGCTGTCTCCCGGACTGAAGGGCCGGGGGACCTCCGGGGATGTGGGGATGGTCGCTGCTCCATCTTTCAGGGAGCCCTGCCGCTTCTGCTCCTTGGTCTCTTTATCCGGTGACTTTATTTTAAACAAGTTCTTCACTTTCAGCGTGCTGGACTTACTCATGCTGTCTGAAGAAGAAGAAGTCGTTGTTAAGTGACAGCAGCTACGTGAGTTGTCCTACTTACAGCCGCTGCAGGAGTGATTTAAGTCACCGGACGAACCTGCACAGCGAGTTACTGCTTGCGCTCCATCAGGTTAATGAGCTGGTAACCATGACAAACAACTGCACTTCCGATTTTAACCTTCAAAATAAAACACATATGGTCATGTTTTAGCGATTCCGTTGTTGTATTTATTCGTACTAAATTACGTTTTATATAATATGCTGCAGCGGTTGACCGACAGCATCATTACAGTTATTACGTTTGGTTTGATTACCAACATTGGTTTAAAGTATGGGATTCTTATTGATTTGAATAATCTGATTCTATTAGTACAATCCAGGTGACCAATCACTTCACTGTCTACCCCATCTCATCGTCATAGACCGCCTCTCCCTACCTGTAGGCTATAGACAGATTCCACCCCCCCCCCCCCCCCCCCCACTCTCCCTCCATTCCTCGACCCTTGCAGGCATCTCTATGCTACAACTGTGGAATGAACTCTCCCCCCTTCTGTCAGGATTCAGGTTACACCTAGACCCATCATTGATCAACCCCTCTTGATGTTCTTGATCTTCATCAATCAAAAGTTACTTATTCCTTAAGAAAGTCTTGACTGATGAAAAATGTGATGCAAAGCTGTTTAACTATTGTTGAGAGTTCTTAGATACATCTTTCGATGCACCTGAACACATCATCAGTGATGTAACCTGGTGTCCTTAGGTGTTTCGGGTCTTTCAACTTCATCATACACCCTCGACCAGGCGACCCCACC
>CAAKHC010002976.1:38457-50001 GCA_901007825.1 Macroramphosus scolopax | reverse complement strand
TTCCTGGGCAAGACTGATTGTGATGGTTGTCATTGCCTGCAGCCTTCGTTCCACATCCCCCTTCACAGATGCTTCAAGCACCTTATCAACGTCCTCATCGAACTGCTCCCACACTGTCGTTTTACAGGCCTGGGGCCACTTGATTCGCACCTTCCCCAGGGAGAGATGTGGTAGAGTTGGTTGCGCCACACGGAGGCTCTGAGCACTATGGGGTGCTTCCTGGCTCGGCTCCTCCTGCGTCTCACCAGATGTGGTATCTGTGCGCTGTGGAACAACGTCTCCCTCCAAACACTTCATCCTGGCCTGGTGGATCTTGAGGCCTCGGCTATTTTTGCAGATTTTCCCGCATCTGCACGTCGCGGTCGTAGTCGTTTGTCCATTGCCATTTGTCGTTGCCAGTTGGTCCGTCAGATTGGGGCTCTCATCCTCCCCCCCTCTCGGGCGCCCCTGGGGGTATTTTTCCAGAATATAAAGAGAATAAAGAGAATATACTATTGTAAGTCAATTTCGACAAAAGTGTCTGCAAATGAAAATAGAGATAGTATTTCAACATGAATGAGTTGTGTTATTTCCACACATCCCGGAATGAGACACGCTTTCTTTGCAGCTGCTATACTGAGATGCTTTTATTTTGAAGGCACACAACTTGCCGTCAGCTTCTTGCTTGGCACAACTTTTGAAACTCTCTTAGACCTCCATCAATTACCCGTTTAAAATCAGCAATAAAAAACTTTCATACAGTTAAATTATAATACATTCACGTGTATTAATGGTAGGTTTTTAGGCCTATGTGTTTATCTACAGTTAAGAGAACAAATAAAGATTCAGTTGAATGGAAAACTAGGATAACACGGATTTCATTCTTGTTTTCAACATAAAGGTACTTCCCTGTGCCTTCAGTTTCTGTGCAATTAAAACAAGCATTATAAAAAGCCTTGACATTTTCCTCCAACAGAAAGACTTTAAACCATAGTAACTCACTGCAATGCAGTTTATACATTTATAAAACAAAACTCGTCCAAGAGCTTTATCGGAGTAAATGGTCGATGTCGTGATGTATTTTTAAAATATTTTTCAGTCACCTCAGGTCAAGTCCAACAAGTGTGCAATCCACTGAGGCAACAGCTCCATCTGCTGGTCACCAGGGGAATAAGCTGCTACCTGACGGATTATTTGTACGCATGAAACATTCAAGTGAAATAGAAACATAAAAAAGAAAGAAAGATTGTATCGGCAAATAGATCGTCCATAAATATCAAATTAAAAAAAGGGGACAAAGGCGACGACAAAAATGATGCAGGTTAAGATGAAACTGTTAGAATTTTTGAAGAACAGCATGGATATATATATTATATATATAATATATATTTGCTGCTGTAATGACCTTCACCCTTGTGTTCGGGTCTGTGGGACCCGTTTTCAATGTTTACTGAGAAAAAAATTACGTGATTAATTATTAATTTCAACCTCAGACTCGTTGGCCTTTGCTCATTCTCAGTGAAGAACATATAGAACACTTTTATTACAATTTATCACAAAAAACGAAAAGCACCTTTATACATAAATGTGATCTAACAGAGGTATTAGGCAAATATTGATCATATATGCTGTGTTATTACTTGCAATTGGGATAAAGTAAACATCTGTTAAGTGTTTTTACATAAATTGTTATATATATATCTCTTACAGACTTATAGATGAAAAAAAAGGGGGTTTGCAGTCATGCTTGACTGGAAAGGCCCAAGAGGGTTAAACTGTAGAACCATCAGATAAGGATCATCTCTGTTTAAAGTTGAGCAACAAAACCAGATTGGTTTCAGGTCAAAAGCAGGAAGATCGGTACAGAAGTATTGTGTTCACACAGCTGCAGAGCCGGTGAGAGTCTGGTCTTCTTTTTTTTTCTTTCTTCCTTGTAGATTATCATCAACATATATTTGTGAGTTAAACCTCCCCCTCTGAACTCCTTCTTCATAAAGAGCTGAAACACCGTTGTCATTCAGGTACCTCGGAGACATCAAACCCAGAGTGAGAATCATCGTTCTGAAGGTACGTTCTGAGGAGATATAGAAGCAGTAAAGTCTTATATTCATTATGATTTTTCTCAGTCTGGTAGGATACATTCGAATGCATTAATATATTTATTTCAGTTACAAGAATCTAAGTTTGTTAATTTAATATGAATAATATTTATTATTATTATTATTATTATTATTATTAATAATAATAATAATAATAACAATAATAATAATAATAATAATAATAATAATAATAATAATAGATATGCTGTTATATATTTGTG
This sequence comes from Macroramphosus scolopax, assembly GCA_901007825.1. NCBI lineage: Eukaryota > Metazoa > Chordata > Actinopteri > Syngnathiformes > Centriscidae > Macroramphosus > Macroramphosus scolopax. The sequence goes on along the minus strand of CAAKHC010002976.1, from coordinate 47,702 downwards.
AGTGCATGTGATCAGCTTTAAAACTTGACATTTGATTGACTTTTAGTTTGAAAAGGCCGATAATAGAATGAGGTGGTTGTTCCGTAAAATATGAAAACATTATTTGCAGAGCACTTAAAGTTCTCAAATTGTACTTCTATATGAAGGGCAGCTTCTGCCATTTCCCTTTCTCTAATCGAGTATTGTATTGTCATTGTGATATGAGAAAAACCTGCCACCTTCCTCATTGCGGAGCGCTGCGAAACAATACTTTATATGATCTTGCTTTCCTGACACAGAAGTGAAAGTTCTGTAGTAGAAGATATAAAAATAGTAAAATGTTTCTTCTTTATGAGTCTTTTGAAGAAGGAAGTTAAGCCCCATGCAACATGTTCAATTTGCATAGAGGTCACAAACAGTTTTTTTATACGAGATTTATATCATCAGTAGGTTTCTTTGTGTTTACTGACATTCATACATGTGATGCTCCGACCTGATTCTCAGTCTACATCTAAGATCCTCACTGATTAGGATCATATCAGCTCAGAAGATCAAAGATGTGAGAGTGCAACAAACGGCAGCCGACCTTTCTGCTCATTTCTGTCGAACAGACCTAAATTGTGTCACGCGTAACCAGAGGAAGAAACAAACTAGAACACTGTCCTTTATCATATTCATGAAGGGTTCAGTTCTTGCTAACTTAGCTTTGTTGTTTTGTCAGAAATGTGCTGTGTCGTCATAGAATGGGGCTAAAGTTTGGTTGTGTGTTTCTGTTGAGGTGTCAATGCACAGATCTGATGTTTCTTGTTAAGGTTTTTACCCTTTTTCCTCCAGATTTCAAACATGGCTTCAACGACTGTGGAATACGATTACATCACAGGAGAAAGTGACCCAAATGGGGGACTGTGCAACCTTGACCTGAACCCTGCAGGGGTCCTGCAGACCTACATGCACTCCATCATCTGTGCCTTCGGCCTGGTCGGCAATGCTCTTGTCATCGTCACTTACATGTTCTACAAGAAAACCAAGACGATGACGGATGTCTACCTCTTCAATGTGGCCGTGTCGGACCTGGTCTTCGTGCTGGCCCTGCCTTTCATCATTTACAATGAGCAGCATAGTTGGTCAATGGGTCCCGTGGCTTGCAAGATGCTGACGTCAGCCTACAGCATCAACCTCTACAGCGGGATGCTCCTGCTCGCGTGCATCAGCGGTGATCGTTATATCGCTATAGTTCAGGCAAGACGCTCGTTTGGGGCCCACTCCGGCATCCAGATCTACAGACGCCTCATCTGCTTAGCTATTTGGCTGTTTGCGGTGGCTCTAACGCTGCCCACGCTCATCTACACAGAGCATTATGAAGAGCAGAGTCTGGGGACAGACGCTGTGACTGTGAAGTGTCAGCTGTCTTTCAGTGCGACTGAGATGGCGAAGCTGATGAAGGTGCTGGTTCCAAGTCTTCAGATGTCCATTGGCTTCCTGCTGCCTCTCGTGGTGATGGTGCTCTGCTATTCCAGCGTCATGTGCACCTTGCTGAGAGCGCAGAGCAGCCACAGGCACAAAGCCATCCGCGTTGTTCTGGCGGTTGTCGTGGTCTTCATCGTGTGCCACCTGCCCTACAACGTGGCTCTGCTGACTCACACTCTGGCTCTTTTTAAGGAGAGGTCGTGCGAGGTAGAGCAGCTGAAGCTCAAAATTCTGGCCTTTTCCAGGAGTGTGGCCTACCTCCACTGCTGTCTGAACCCCGTCCTCTACGCCTTCGTAGGGGTGAAGTTCAGGAGCCACTTCAAACAGATCATAACAGACCTGTGGTGCGTCAGCAAGAACTACATCAACTCTGCTCGCTTGGCACGTGGGACGTCTGAGACTTTCGTCTCGGCCTTTAAGACCTCAGATTCCTCTCACAACATGTCATCCTTCAGTGCGTGAATCTTCAGCGGCACGAATCCCTTCAAATGAAACGACAGTTGAATGTAGAAGACCTGCTACCCATGCCGACATGACGGCTTCATTATAACCTAATGAAAACATAGTGACTGACGTTTCAGGTGATAACAGACAAAAGAAAATTAGATCCTGCTAAATCCTTCACATTGTCCTTTAACTGGTGCCACTTCCAGACGTGATCTTGTGTGTATGATGTCGATTTAGTCAGCTCATCTTCTACTTTATGATTGTATTGCCTCACACTTATAATCTTGCTGTCACTGTCCTCGCTTCATGTTTTCTATATACAGACAATATGTGTGCTTACAGCCAGTATATGGTGTTTTTTTTTTTCCTCTGTTATTATTGATTTACATGAACAAAACTGCGTCTGGATATTTGCATTCTGTAATAAAAAGTACAAACGTGTCTCATGTGTGTTTGGAAAGTTTCATCCGTAAGTTCCCTTGACAGAAAAAAATAAACATAGTTAAACTGTTTCACGTGTGTGGCAGGTGAGCCGGCATCAGTTCACACCAAAAGCAGGATGATGGGCAATTTGATTTCTGACAAGTAAACGTCACAATCATCGTCCTGGCAGTCGTATACAGCGTACTCTAACTCGTGATTAAAATGATACACTTCACTGTTTGTAATGACTTGACACCACAGAGGAACTGAGGGTGGAGGACGCAGTCGGGGGGAGGCAGGTGATAAGAAACAGGTGAGACCCAACCAGGACCGGGGAGACAATTTACATCGACGGGAACACACAAACACAGGAAGTGAAGTACCGAATACAAGAGGAAATGACTGAATACTAAAGTGAACGAAAACAATCAGAAGGAGACATCTACACCTGTATAAGATGCAGGAGATACAACACTCTGTGAAACCAACACACATTCGGAAGGATGTTTGAGCTTCACTGTGGGAACGAGAGAGTCGTTTCACCTTCATCTGCTGAATCTGGACAGTTGAACAGTTGAACACGACCACTTACGAGCAGAATTTGTTTCTCCACAACTGGTTGGGAGTTTAATCCAGGTCCTGTGTGTAATTTGCACTCATGTGATGCAGGAACCTGAAGCCTCCCGTACAAAAAGGCTAATAACAACAGAGGACTACAGCGTGTGGACGGAGGTGAGCAGCATTATTCCTCCTTCATCATCCACTGGATGTCCTCAGTAAGCTTGGTTCAAGTTCTTGGTTTTTACTTTCACCTCCCCTCTCAGTGTCCCAAATGATGTATGAAAAGCATCGCTGGTTGTTAATTGAAACCATTTTGTCCAAATATACCAGCCTGACAGCCCCGCCCACTTCTGGCTCCGCTGCGTTGGCCTCTGACCTCACACGAACCTCCAACGTTAGTGCTTGAGCTCCTCAGTCAGACAGTCAGATCTCACCTTCTGCTTGCAAAACTGCACTTCTATCACGCACACACTGATTGAGGTGGATTTGTTTCCCTGTGTGTTGGGCCTCTCTTGCAATGCTTACTAACCCTGAGCCAATTTAAGTAATTCAGTCATACTGATATTTCACCGCAGACACATTTGAGACACATTTTGAAGCCAGATGTGAACTCCAGTCAGTCTGGATACATCTGGACTCAACATTAGTGATCCGAACCGGGCCGGAGTGCTGTGAGCGGACGGGATGGGACAGAATCCATCAGATTATGCAATCAAAATCACAGATTTGATCCTGTTAATGTCCATTTTTCATTCGTCAAAATATGATTTCCCTCAGAAATGTGATGATGACTTCACTTCCTTCTCTTACACCTCGGACTCTCCTGTTCCTTTAACACATCCGTTGCTACAAAACCTGCCCACTAAGTGTCATCATTGAGTTCACTGGTCTCTATACGCCGACTAACCTCTCTTGTGGGCTGTGAATTGACTGCGGGAATGTTCCTTATTTGAAGAGGAGTTATATGCTTTACATGTGGGCAGGAAAACGGAAAAAAAAACCAAAGCAAAACCGACCTTCCTGACCACGTCTGTGTGTGTGTGCATGTGCAGAAACACAAATTGCATGCAATTAGGCATGATGTATCAATTACAATATGATTGTGTGTGGTGATGCGTCATAAAAGAGTGCAGACGACAGTGACAACTTTAACTAGCGCTGCGAGCATTGAAACGGGCCCTCGCACGCGTGTCGGGGTTCGCAGTAGTCGACATATTGTAATGGCCTTCAGCTGCTTCATTATTTGAACATGAATGTTGTCAGGCCGGGGTTCTGATCAATCATGTGAGGTGTCAAACAGATCTGTGCATGTGTTGCTGAGTTACAACAGTCGTGTTCTTCATGGCGAGATCACTGAATTTATTTATTATTTTATTTCCAAAATAAAAGCCTTATAAATATGACATACACTTGAAATGTAACGTGACAGTACTTGTTAACTAGACGACATGTACTTGCAAAGATTTGAAAATTCTTAACAAGCACAGTTTGTGTTTACAACATACCAATGTTGTACAAATCCAACATGAAATATAAAATGACTCTGAAGCATCGGGGCTGCACCTGCACCTCGATAACAGCACCCACCCTGTCCTCTGCTTTGGCTGCAACATCCAGCCATCCTAGGGCCCTAATAATGATCACTAAGGTTAAACAGAGAGGTTGAACTGGGATCATTGCCCTGTCCACGGGGTCTTCAACTCCCACCTCTGGAAGAATTTCTCCTGCATCCCACGGTTGGTTGGGTACATGGAATCTGAGCAGCCATCAAAGCGACCATTTAAAAAAAAAATAGCTGTCAGAAACACTATTTGCTTGTTTGTTTCGTCAGACTTTGACCTCCAGTAGGGACTGGAGTGGTTTGCAGTTGAGTGTGAAGCGGTCCCAGATAAGTGGTGGAGAACGGGATGGATAATAGTATAACCATGAAGCAGAGACAAAAAATGTATATTTCAATTATAAACACTTGGATTAAAGGAGATTCGCCCATTTATAGCACAAGTTGTTTTACAGATAGTACTCATGATCTTCCTCCCGAAATGAATCCAAGCAGCATGTATCAGACTCCTCAGGGACGGCAGAAAACCTCCCTTGTGGTGCACTGAGGAGAAGGTACATAATATTAAAATGCAAAATATCACTAGCGCTGCGAGCAGCATTGATCGGGCCCTCACACGCGGGTCGGGGTGTGCAGCATTCGCTGTATCGTAATCGCCTTCAGGTGCACACCCTGAATAGAAACTCTTATTCTTGGAAAAGATCTATATATGTGGTGTGGAGTCACAACAAATCACCACTAGGTGGCGCTATGGGAGTTATCATTGAATGTTAACTGAGTTATTACAATAATGTGTTTCTTTTATATTCATACAGTATGTAGCACCTTTACATTTGTTTTATAAGAAGTCAACGTAGTCGGCCAGCTGAGGGTCCACATCACGTGTTCCGATATCCTTTCTGCATACCTGTGCAGAGACATTTCCATAATCTTCAGAGTACATTTTTACATGTCGTAACAGGAAGAACACAAATGCATCGCAGCTGTGTTTGTAAAATCTCTGTTTGGAAAGATGAATAAATCGTCTATTACACCGATGAAGACGAACACATGTCTGCCACTAGAGGGCAGCAAAATGAACTGTCAGCAAGACAGAGTTGTTAAAGTTGATGGCAAACATGTTAGTACAGTAACATTCATTTGGTCTCATGTTTCTGTCCACCTGATGTTACAGAGTGGAGCAGATGATCTCTGGCTGACAGACGCTGACCTGCAGCTAAACAGAAACCCAAGACTCTCATTAGCTTACTCACTGGATTAACACTGTTGGTGTCCGTCATGCCAGTCACTCAGCATCACTGTCGGTGCAGCTCAGTTGCAGTTTAATAAATCTGTGTATTTCACTGAGCAGGAAGTTCTCTTACACCACAAAGGTCACATCGTCACACTAACTTACTTTTGCTTCTTAATAGCAGGGTCGTCTTCTGCAGACTGGGGCTCTCCCCTAAAGCGTAGTGCAGCTTTAAAATTCACCATGGCAACAACACGTGTTGTCGAGTCGATTGCACTGCTCTGGTCAGGACTTGTGGCATCAGGTGATATATGACCACTCATGTGTTCAGAGATATGACACCTTGTAAAGTTCCCTTTCCTGTGATGATTTAGGGAGCCTTTAGCCCCGGGCTCATTCCAAACAACTCCTAGCTCCACACGCTATGGCAAGGATGCCATCTCCGGCGCCAGGTGACCTCCTTTTAGGATAGATTTCCTCACAGAGGGTCTCTTCCTTGAGCATCCAAACATCTGGTGTTTAATAATGAAGTCACCGCTTTGACTGTAATTAGCTTGTGATTCATCCTCTCAAGTCGTTAGTATTGGAGGGTTTTATTGCAGCAGCATGGCGCATTGTCCTGGTGGATGTGTGTGTATGCAGGTTCCTCTGTGTGTAGTAAACAATGCAGATGTTGGACGTGTCCCAGCTCCCCGTCTTTGTTCCGATAAGTAAAACAAGAAAGAAGAATGTTGTTCATACCGACGTAAACATGCTGGACTTTATTCCATTGCTGGTTTTTCTGTTTGGTTAACTGGTTATAAACATCATCATGTTGATAGCACAGCAGGAAACCTGGAATAAAGTTTATCCGGACATGTGAGTCATTATTTGGAAGATCGGTTTGACTTGATTTCATTCAACAGAACTTTATATGGGAGTCTTTTTTCGACAAATAATTGTTCGCCGTCCAGTCGTTTGTCTCCTTTGTGGTGTCGCGTCACAGCATCACTCGTCTTGTTGCATCATCCTGTAAGCATTTGCGTTTAACTAAATATGAAGCGGTAAATGTTGAAAACACTGTTGAGATGGTGATGAAATAACATTATTCACTTTTAGATCGGTTTCCTAAAAGCCTCACTTTCATTACGTATTTCTGCCTCCAAACTGCTGGCAGGAAACCTTGATTTACGGCATGTTCCTGAATGCAACGCGATACAAACCAACAACACAGGACAGGAAACAATCAACACCACTTAGTCAATAACAGAGAGGATAAAAAGCACTGTGGTGAAGTTGTCAGGATTTTAGTTTGAGCTTCATACGAGCAAGCACCTGCTGCAGAGGTTTGTTAGTGTTGCGTTCAGGATATGAGCCCTTCCTGTATATAAATCTAAACAGTGCTGCACCACTGTGCAAAATACACCAAACACGGATGCCCCTATCTTGCACTGGTGTGTCCTTTGGTTTGCACCAGTACACAGAATCTGTGAAGTAGTGATCAGGGAAAGGAACCGTGTTATCAAAGTCCTGCTGTGGATCAGCCCTGCTCGTCTCAGTTACGAGGAGTTTACATTTAGAACATTTAGAGTTTGAGAGGTCAATCATGACACCACACCACCTTTTTATAGTCCTAAAATCACTAATCAAACCAAAATTATCAGAAAAATTAAACTCTGACATGACTCAAGTCCCTTCTGCTAACATGAGGGGGGCAGGAGGATCATCTGTACTGCAGCAGGACACCAGGGGGATCAAAAGCTCTTTAACTTCCCTTTTAGCGAGCTCTAATGGCGTCCATGTCTATATACAGAAGTCAGTGAGAGAAGAACCAGTGACTCCTACTGACTGGTTGGACTTCCACACTTTGATTTCAGTGATGCAGTATAAACAGCTGCAGAACAACTGCTGCAGTACTGGAGATGTGTTTTTACACGTGGAAAGCATCGGGTAAAACACATCGGTGTCCTGCACTGCTGTTGCAACCAGAGGACATCGTGCACACACACACACACACACACACACACACACAAAAACGCAACAGGAGCACAAAGACATCAGTTTATTTTGGGTCTTGAATATCACAACAGAAAGATGTTCCCACTGGTTCCGTGCCTGATATCACATCCACGCTGTTGGCAGCGTGGGCTCATACTGGGAGACTTGGCTCAACCTCCCTCGGTGATCTGTCCTAATGGGAGAACGACTGGTAAAAACAGTCCAATCACACGTGATCTCAAACTGACTCAACCTGAGTGGGAAGCCGCTTGTATATCCAGGCCGGGACATTTCTCACTAAGAAAGATACTGCAGATGTGGAGGTTTATGTGCGTGTGAACAAACATTCCTTTACTGTGTGAGGTTGGCTCCACCGATTAGCCAGCTCATTTCAGGTCTGGAGGAGGGCTGATTAGGGGTCCTGGCAGAGCCGCTATCATCCTGCTGGGTCAGACTGTACCCCGCTGGTCTCCACCAAGGAATGCAGGCAAATCAACCTGCAGGCCCATCAGTCAGCCAGTCGATTGGTCACGCACCGAGTCAACCCATCTGCCAGTCAGTCATCTGCCAGCGAGGCGCTCGGCCAATCCTCACATGAGATTAGCTTGGCTTTCTATCAGCAGCAATTACTTGGTAGAATCTGTGTGTTCCTCTCGAATCACGGGCCAGTCTGAGATGTGAGATACATCATAACGTATCTTCGCTGGTTGTTAACCTGTTTTTTTTTTTTGCCTGTTTCAGCGACAGGATATGTTCTGTTTTGGCAATTATGAATAAAAGACCCGTGGAATGAGTTTGTTATGTTCATCCAGGGGAGAAAAGCCGCCCCGGGGAGAGAGAGGGGGTCAAACGCAGCACTCTATTTCACAGCTGTAAATTGAATCAGTGTAACTTCAAACTTTGGGAGTTTGAGAAAAACAAAAGCTGAGAAGAACACAGGGGATGAAGTGCTGACCTGCACTCGTTCACGTTCTCATACGTGTTCCATGACTATAACAACATACACACTGCAGCTGAATGTGCGCATGAGTCACGGCAAAGAGACTTTGGTATGAACTCTACTTAAAGACAAATCATTCTCAGCCCCGGATCAAGTCGACATCACACAATACTAAAGTAAAAACAGACACCGCCGACTCAATCGAAAACCCAGAACACTGAACCCTCGCTGACACAAACTCAAGTCGACGTTGATGCAGTACAACAGTTTGCAGGAGCTCTGAATGCTGTCTGAGGAATGGGGGCAGCTCTTATTGTGAAATCACATTCATGTTTAATTTAAGTCTTGTGGCATTTTCCCATTTGCAGCCAATAAGCGTCCGGTCACGACAGAGCTGTGATGTCAACGCTGTTGTTTTTCATCAGGTATGTAGGGAAACAGAGGGGTGTTTTCAGGACAACAATGATCTGGATGAGTGAAGCTCACTGACTGGGAGGAACCTCCTACTGGGGGGGGCAATTACTGAACATCAGGCCAACAAGTTAATTCCTCCGGGCGAGCGTAGATGTTATTCTCACTGTCTCGGAGAAAGCAGAGCGATACTCAGGTTGAGGTTTATTTTCCTTTTCACAGATGTCTGCAAGTTTGTTCTGATATAGAAA
>CAAKHC010002976.1:16012-38437 GCA_901007825.1 Macroramphosus scolopax | reverse complement strand
CTCCTACTGGGGGGGGCAATTACTGAGCATCAGGCCAACAAGTTAATTCCTCCGGGCGAGCGTAGATGTTATTCTCACTGTCTCAGGGAAAGCCGAGCGATACTCAGGTTGAGGTTTATTTTCCTTTTCACAGATGCAAGTTTGTTCTTATATAGAAAATCTTATATAAAAAAATTAAATGTACATCACTACAATATGATGATTTAACTTTTCCTCTTTCACCACATGAGGATTAACAAAGTCACTCTGGCACAAAATAAAGTTTTCAGCATTATATTTATATTCATACAGAACTTGCACACCTCTTGATTTGATGCATTTTTCCATATATTAGAGTTGCCTGTGTGAACACCTGCACCATAAACTCAGTGGGCTCGTGTGTCAGAGCCGACAACACCAGCGGGAAGCCATCCCAGGACACTTCCCACACACTGGGGGTGACGAGCCATCGCCGCAGTCCCTTTGAGTCCCAGGATGCCAAACCTTTTTTTCCCCCAGTGGGACACCACTTCTCTCCCTTTCATCCACCTCAGTTTGGAAATGAGGATGACGTTCCATCAGCAAGGGGACAGAATTCCCTACCTTGGCCTGTGAAAGGTGAGAGAGGAGAGCTAATTGCCTCAATGGTCTGTGATGATCGGGAAGTCAGAGCCTCGCTGGGTAGCCAGCAACTCTGATCCACTGCCTCTTTTACCTGTAGTCTGCCTCAAGTAGTTAGTATAGAAACTCAGCACCGTGTATGTGTGTGTATTCATGTTTGGATCAGCTAGGAAGGACACTTCATTTAATAAAGGCAGGTCCCTTGTTGTCAGGCTGATAATGCCTTTTCCTGCCTTGTAGAAGATGAAAGTTTTTTTTATCTTTGCAGCCCTGGTAATCTCATTTCCTGGTTCACTTTACTTTCCAGATCTTCCGTCCACTCACTGCCCGGCTGCCGGCCCTGGGTCTACAGGGAGAAGTATGGAGGACCGGTGGAGGGCTGTGGAATGAGAGGGGAAGCAGGGGGATGCAAGTGGGGATGGATGGACGCAGAAATAAAGGTGGAAACCTGATGTGGTATAAACGTTTGCACCTGAGTTTTGACCTTTGCAACAAAATGCAGGTCCCGAAGTCTTTACAGAGGGTGACATCACTCACCCTGCAGACGTCCGTCCCTGAACGCACCGCAGCTGCTTTCTCCTTGTCCACACTTACTTGAGATAGTGTTATCTCTAATGTCAATACCTGACTCAACAGCAGAGACACACACAGAGGAGAGAGGAGAACCAAGACGTGCAAAGTCCACAATATCATGAGGCACTTTAGGGTCCCGAGGAAGAACAGGAAGAGGAGCATCTCCGAGCTGATGACAGGTCACATGTTTCGATGGACGGTGAGTCTGCACAAACACGTACGACTGCGATCCAAATGTGGCTTATTGTTTTTTTATTATTGTTGTTGAGAGGCATACATAACAGTGCAAACCATTCTTTGGCAAACGTACAATACAAACGTCATGATAGGTACTAGTATATCCACATTGACCACTTGTTAAGGGACAGTGTTGGTAAAGCATGTTCAGTCTTGCAAAGCAGTGCATTCCATTGACACATTTTACAGAGGGAAGGAAAAGGAGAAAACTGGATAGAAAAATAACGTAATTCACCGTCATTGAAAATAAAAATGAAACAAGGCGGAAGATATTTTCAACGGGGGAGCAGAGAGATCCCGGAGCCCGAATGCATTTATGCTGTTAATGAGATAAAGAGACACAAACACTCGACCAAACACAAAGTTTATGAAAACATATACAAATACTACATTCAGTAAAACATACACACTTTGGAAAACACATTAGAATAGTATGAATACACAAGTGTTTAGTTGCTGGAGCAATAAATCCGAATGTAACGGGAGAAAGAAAAATGTACAACTGTAAACACACAGTTGGACGTACAGACCTGTCCAGTATGTTTAACCTTATGGTGTGATACCAGTTTACCAGAGCGACTCCCATCTCCAGTCTGGAACCTGCAGGGAAGATTACACACAGTGTTCTTTCTTGTTTAGTGACAGATGCTCGCTGAGGACGTTACCACATGAAGAAAACATCGGAGAGGAACACTGCAGCTGCAGCCGCTTAACCACATTTAAGTAGCACAGCAAAGAAGGGAAAAACAAAAAACGTGACTTGTGTTACACTAAGGGAGTCAGTGCATGGGGTTCAATGAGTGGCAGCTGTCTATGTACAGTGAGTGTGTGAGGCCGGCAGACAGGAGGCGGTGAAGTACGTCTATCTGGCTGCATGCAACAGCAATATGGTGGAGGCTTGTTTTGATTGACACCGTATCCCTATCATCACCACCCTTTCCCAACATTACCCTTGTTTCCCCTCTCATATGGCTTCCATTACATCGGAATGAGGGTCAGAGGGTTAGAGAAGCCTGCGCTCCACACATACTCGGCCCGAATGACGTAAACCTGGTCTGAAAAAAAATTCAACATGGCAAAGAAACATAAGCAGCGCAAGCACTTCTAATCTATATCAATACTGAAGACAGACCTCACGGGGCAAAACAACCCCAAAAAACGAACACACATGATCAAAAAAAAATCGAAAGAGGAGGAGTGGGTGCTTGACAGAGGAATGCATGCAAGCTTCTCCTTGTGTTAACTGCAGTTGGAAAGCTGCAGGTCCGCAACAGCAGAGGAGAACAGTCAACAGTCATCGCAGCAGTCCTTCAATTGTGTGTAGTGTGTGGACTATATAACAACATAAAAACATCTGTGAGAGGGCCAGAAGAATACTGCTATGGTAGATTTAGTAGTACCACAGGGTAAATCCTCACCTCAGTCATACATAGATTCATAGATTGATACATGCTAGTGACGTGATTTGGCTTTGGGAGACTGAGGGGAAACACTGGGACAGGGTTCACAACATCACAGTGACAGATACGATGTTTGTGTTCACTGCTTTCTGAAAGCAAAACGATGCTCGGAGAAGAAGAGCACGACCGTGTAAGAGCTGGTCTGGGGTGTCCTGTAATTACGGGGAGCGCCACGCGGCTCCACCTCAGTCAAGTTCAGGACAGGCCAGCAGACATTAAGGAAGGTAACAAAAAAAGGTTGTTGGAAAAAGAGGAAAATAAATCAGTAGACACTTTTTCTTTGCATCACAAACATTATCGAAGGGCTTCACATTATGTTCATATGCAAGCATTTTTATACAAATAAAGGAAGAAAAATACATTTTTTATACCATGATATAAAGCACCTCGGATTAAAACATGAACTAACTATTTATAAAATGTCTTTTAGATTGAATAAAATGATCCTCTCAATTGTGATTTAGAATAAAAAGGCAGATACTGAGTGTATATAAGTTGCTTTGCATACAAAAGACAATACTTTGAAGGTTCTTATTTAGTGATTAATTCATTCATAAAAAGGGGAAAAACAGCACCAGTTGTCGGCATCTCTAACCTGAGAAAATTTAGCGAGAATACAAAAAATGATTGCCGCCTCTTAATCTACTTCCCTTTCCTGCTTGTCGATGGCAATGGGCCCAGCGTGTCATCAGTGTTAGTCACAGGGGAGAAAACACGGCGCCGTACACTTACACTTGAGAAGCTTCAGTGGACTCTGAGCAGGGAGGTTTGTCCAACGTGTTTACAACCCGCTCCTCCATCCATCCACCCATCGGTTCAGAAATAAGTCCATTAAGTAATCGCCGGCTTGTTGCCGGGGGATTGTTTTCAAACCGAGCCTCAGGCGGCCCCAGAGGAGGCCCAAATAAAAATAACAACCTACCCCTCTCCTGATCAAACAATATACCAGATGAAACAAAACAAAAAACTGAGGCTATTGGGTCTATAGAGGCTATTGGTGGCCGCAGATTAGCTCCCCTTCACGAGTCTCATCCTGGATGTCTGAGTGCGAGCGTGTGAGTTTCAGACACGAGAGTGTGTTTGTCGGGAGGTCCTGAGGGTTATTTGTGGCGGGGGTCTGATTTTTGACGGTTTTCAACATCTGCCTGTTCGAGGCACACGGGGCAGCAGGAGCCTTTTAGCTTGACCGGCTGCTTGCACTCGGCTGGTGGACAAGACTCCACAAAGCAGGTCACCTGGGCGTCCTGCGGGGGCAAAGAAGGGCAAGGAGTTATCTTATGAGATTAGACTGGACCAAATACTGATGGTAACTTCATTTAGAAAGCAGCTTTGATACATAAAATGCAATACTGAAAGTTTAGAAGTCGTTTGCTATTAGACTGTAATCACTGGGGATGTTTACATCCAGATTTTGCCTCCTTAATAAAAGCTTCTCTCCCGCAGTCTTAAAAAGCAGCGGGAAGTGTTAATTATCTGGAGGAGAGGCGGAGACAAGCTGTCATATACATTCTTGAGGAAATTGCCAGGGACTGGATGAAGGTTGCGAGAGGAAGAGGAGTGTTCATGATCACTGTACGGAACTCGCCCACATGATGAAGCAAATTTCTAATATCACTATGGCAAATATGAGAACGCAGATTAAACTCATGAATATGTGTCGGAATAAATGTGTTTATCATATCAGATCATAAAGAGTAAAGTATCGGTTCATTCATGTGTGTTGAACCTACTCTGCATTCACATATGGTGCAAGGGTCCTTTTTCCAGCGCTCTCCGTCCGTGCGTTCACGTGCGTCACTGTCAGTGCAGTCAGTCTTGCTCAGACGGGCTTCAAGTCTCTTAATCTGCAAGAGATACGAGGACAGAAACATGGATTAGGAAGCAGTCTTCTCCCGAGCATCAACTCTGTCACATGTTCTCTCCCTAACATGTTTGACAAAAGCACAACTTTCTGCGACCTAATATGGCACTTCCTGTACCACCTAACAAACACGGTTGAAGACGATGAGATTACAGCAATGCGTGTAGATCGAGACACATACCTGCTTCCGTAAACCTGTGATTGTCTTCTGCATGTCAGAGACGAAGTCCTGGAAGTCGTTGTTTGAGGGTTCAGTGGTTTTTTTTGAGGTCACAGTAACATTAACCAGTCTTGCTGCATCTTCCTGCACTGGACTGCAAAGAGAAATGTATGATTAACATACAGTTAGGTTAGATTTCTGGGATGAACGACATGCATTCGTAGCAGCCTCCCCCCACCTCCACACACAGACACATGCTGTGTTACCTGCTCTCATGGATGCTGTTGTCAGGTCCGCCATCTTTGTAGCTGTGTTCTGTGGATCTGCGTCCCCTGAAGTGGTACGACAGGGCGTTGAACTGACCCTTAGTTCTGCAGTCTGGTAGTGTCAAAAAACAGAATAACAAACTTTTTGAATCTGTAGAGCGATGCAAGAAGAATAAAGAAAACGAATCAGTAGGAACATAATGTCCCTTTATTCTGTGCATGCTTATATACAATGAAAACATGATGGTTCGGGCCACTTCTGCTACAAAAGCGGCACTCTAAGACACTGAGGGTTATCGCTTTACGCCTCACTCTCATGCTGCTATCACTGCAGCCAGATCAGAAGACACATACAGGGAACCCTGCTCACGCCTCAGTACACATCAGGGACGAGCTGCACATCAGCAAAGATCATCAAGAGACAGCTCACGATAAACCCGAAGAGGGACGGATGAATGGGATCAGGCCCTGCAGTTCGGAGGGCTGCACCATTATCTGCTAATGGTTAGAGGCGGCTGCTCAGCCTCAGAATGTCTTTGATTTACCAGACAAAGACGAATACTATCTAGAAACGACAAGGCGTCCTGTTCCATGCTGACAGACACGTGTGAGCACTCATACACTTAAACCCACACATGCACATAAGTTCCCGGCCGTGTGCTTGCTGTTAATTGCGAAAACACATTTGTTAATCTGGCCGGAGCATTCAGACAGACAGACAGACAGCAACGAGCGCCTCCACTGTTCACCCCCTCTGTCCTCCTACTGCCAGGATATTGTCTGTTTATCAGCTTAACTCTTCCCTCGTACGTTCTGTCATTAAAGGGTGAACACAGGGGTCAGAATCTGATACGGAGAGTAATAACTTGTTCCATGTGTTGTCTTTTTAAAACCCCCAGTATGCTGTGAAGACAAAGTATTGATACGGAGGTCTCATCCAGTTTAGTTCAGCCTTTCCAAAGTTGAGACTACTGAAAAAGTTTGTATTTCACATTAACCGTCCAGAAGAAGAACCGCAGTTCATACCGTGTGTCATCTAAGACATTTAATCATATAACCAAATAAATTATAGAAGGAAAACAATCACTTTTAAACCCCTGTGATGACATATTATAACAGTGTGTGAGTGTAGGGGTGCCTCTTTATTCATCTCTTGTTTGCTTTAACAGCTGCAGCTGGAATGTTTTAAAAAATCCAGGATTTGACTCCAAATCCCGTCTCTTACCGCCACAATTAGCCGGGGCTGTCCATGGAAAGCAGAACATCGGTTATGTAATGAGAGTTCAGGAAGCAGAGGTCTGATGTTTTCTGACGTCTGATCCCAGACATTTTTTTTACCTGAAGTCAAACCGCCATCTTTATTTTTTATGTGCTGGAGGCGGAAAAAACGTTTATTCATGCATTCGTCCGTTTCATCTCGTCTTCCATGTTTCCCACACAGTCGAGCACCATTCATACTGAGTGACATGTGTCATGACTGAGGACGATGTTATGTTTGCAGCCCTGATACTGAACCTGCGTGATCCAGCGATTGAGGCGTCTATGAAGCTTCCTGTGCTGCTACATGTTCACTACACACACTATGTCTCACCTTCACAGCAGTCCTGCCACATGCGCAGGTCAATTTGAGGGATGTCGTCGCAGCTGCTGTAGCCGTGGGGCAGCTCGGCCACCCTGAAGACGTCGTGCTGGGTGCGCGTGATGTTGTCTCCGTTGTCACAGATCACCCGTGCCAGAGAGGCCTGCTTCAACTGTGTCAGCTGGGCAGGAGTGAACATGCCGGGGTTTTCATACCAGAACCTGAACAAGACAGGGAACGTTCACAAAAAACACTGGTTGGGGAATTGAAATGAAGCATCTGTAAGACTGATGTACAGCTTCGATCTATACAGCTATAGTTAATAGAACGCAAGCATTGGTCGAACTGCAGACATTCTTTCATGTCATCAGGCAGTCTGTAGGTGAGTCAGGCTGTGCTGTGATCTGACTGTACCTGTCTCCATCCCGCAGGCGTTTGAACTGAGAAGTCAGCAGACACATGAGGGTGGGCCCCAATCTGCTGCCGGGCACCAGGTCCTCAGCCATCAGGGCAGGGAACAGGTCGATGTTCAACGGAGTGCCATACAGCCTGCAACACAGGAGAATGATGATGCACTATAGGTTTCCTTATGATAACAAGAACCTGTGCTTCCTTGGGCCTTTGCTTGACTGTGCTCAGGTCTTATACAGAACGAGCAGCTGAAAAACAATTCTATGAGGAGTTTTGTATTACCTCTGCAGTTTCTCTCTGACACTAGGATTCTTAATCTCGTTCCTCAAATCATCAAACGTCTGGGCTGATGTCAGGTTACAGAAGGTCCGGTAATCGTTATATGGTGGTATGCCGTGATCCCTCCCTCGCTGTATGTTCATGGCTGCCAGGTCCAGGGCTACTGCGTGGGCCATGGAGAACAACCTCTCCGTCAGCTCTGTGTTCAGCAGCTGTGTGGACACCCGCATTTTACCCGCAACACCAAAGAGCCCACGCAGGAGCGGGTCAATGCCGCCCTCGTTCACGATGCGGAAGGGGGAGAAGAATGCCCGGTGCAGGGAGATGTGTCCCTGGGGAATGGGCTTGAAGTCCTCATCTAACCTGTAGAGTATTGGGTTAATGAGGGTGTGTCCGAAGCGGAAAGCCGCAGTGGCGAAAGAACTGAGGATGGCAGCGTTAATGTTGGGGTTGTAACCTGCGTATGGCCCCATCATTTTCATGCCTGCCTCACCCAGGATCTGGAAGAGAAAGAAGTCAATCAATGGCCGTTTGCATCATCACCAGTACAAAAGGAAATAATAGAATAGAAAGAGCAGCATAACAAAAGTACATTAGACAACGTTTACCTTGGGCAACCACTGACTGAAGGTGATGTGCTGCATCTGGGCGCCCACTATCTTCCTGGCCTCATGGTAGATGGTGTCTCCGTCCCAGTGGGGGTTCAGTCGGAGGAGTTCTGTGGCTATGCGGTTGTGCTCCCTGAACCACACTGTGTGCATGGCGGTCAGACCGAGCTGTTCGTTGGCACGGTGATCTCCAGCCAAGAAACACGGAATCGGGCTCTCGTTCTCGTCCCTCATACATTCAGTGGGCGGTCCAGTGGCGAACGGCAGAAGGGGCTTCCCTGTTCGCTGGATGATGCCTTGCCGGAGCAGACCCCTTTGGCTGGCCAAATCACGGACTTCTTCTGACTCGTGCCGTGAATTGCCGTAGACATTTGAAGCATCGATGTAAGAGGTCAACTGGTTGATTTGCTCCCTTGGATAAACGCTGTTCATGAGGAGCGAGGTCATCCCGCTGCCGCAGACCGGGCTGGAGCGCACGAAGAACATGCAGCGAGCACCGCTTCGTAACTGCCGTTGGTCGTTGGCTGGGAACTGGATCGGGAAACACGGGGGGTCGTTGGTGCAGACCTGCGTGCACAGCTGGCCGTCGGAGAACCGCGACTGGCTGAGGGCGGCCACCGTTGCATCCATGTCATGGTCGATGAACTGACCCCACTGCATCAGCATGTGAGTGTAGCGGTCATCAGGAGTGATGGTCTCCGTTCCGATCAGGATGGTGGACACCAACCTCGGCAGGGGCAACCGGTAGCCGTTATGCGGTTGGTCAGTGGCGCCCCTCGGCAGGTTGAAGCCATTATCGTAGACTGATTTAAGGAGTCGTTCAAACGGGGTGAGTGAGGCCCCCCACATAGGGTGCTGCAGGTTGTTGCATGTGCCATCGTGGCTGCGGTACTTCTGGTGGAAGCAGATGTCGGAGCAATTGTTGAATCGGCGGTGGGCAGTGCAGCCGGACAGGTTGGCGATGACATCCAGAAAGTGGGGGGACACCAGGTCGTTGTAGCGAAATGCTGTGGGAACATAAATGCAACACTTGAAGAGCCTGAACGAGGACACAATCATGATCTCATGCTGGATCTGAGAATGGAGAACCTCATGTCCTGAAGCCCAGGTTGTAGTATTTCAACAACCGGCAGTTGCTCTTATATCTGAGAGTCGCCCTGTGCAATGAGCATCGTATCAACATCTATGTCAGTGTGTCAGTCTCCTGCTCGCTTTGTAGTGTTATGGTTATGTAACAGTAGTGATAAGTGTGTGTGGCAAGAGCCTCAATGAAGATGGGAGGTAGCAGCAGGAAGGGAAAGTGAAAGACCTGCGAAGATGTGCCTGGCCTGCCTTGGCTGGCTATTGTTCGTAGTGTGGTTACGGTTATGGTCAGAAGGGAAGTTAGATCAGCTTCAACACATGATTGACAGACTCATCAGCCAATCAGAGGCAGTTTATGTGCGGTTCTTTATGGAATACGAGTGACTGTGTATGTGTCAATCTCTGACAGGCCGAGGAAAGGCGGGTGTTAGTCTCTGACCCTGGGTATGGTTAGTGCTGGTTTCTGGTACGTGTCAGTGTGACTTCAGTGGTGAGCCGGAATAACTGTGGTGTTCCTCTCCGAGACGAAGTAGTGATACAATAAAAACAGCACGTTTGTTTCTGCTGGACAAAAATCTCTCTGTTAGCTTGGTTTGGGGCCAGTGAAACAATGAACACTTGGTTGTTGGCACAAGTAATGAAAACACAGTCTCTCTCTCTCTCTCTCTCTCTCTCTCTCTCTCTCTCTCTCTCTGTCTCTTTCTCCACCTTTGCACAGTTCCATTTAACCCCCATTGCTGCTTTCATGCAGATTAACCACACTGTACTTCACTGATCTTCGTTGGACCTCCGAATAGTTTTCCGTGCATATGTGTGTACAAACAAAGACAGATGCTTTTGCATATAAACATTTGAATCAACAACACTCCAGTCTCCCCACACGCACGCAGAGATGAGAAAACATCTGTACACCAACACAAACAGTCTCAACATGTGTCCTGTGTTGACAGTTTGCAGGTTAAGTGCTATGTGGTGTGAAATAGGGCTATTAAAGCTGTTCACTAGGCCTCATCAACAGGTCCATCGTTACCTCCCCATGGCTCCCGTCGTGTTTAAAGTGTTAATGTGCATCTAAATGTGTATTGTGATGCCCCGCAAAAGTGTTCTGCCATCCGATATAAAACACAAACAAAGGTTTCTCGTCAGGTTATTCGGTCGTCAGCCTCACCGGTGCCGTTGGTGTCCACCATGAGACCCTGGTTGACATGGTTCTGGATGAGCAGAAGGGTCTGCTCAAAGATCTCCCCAGCTCGTGCCTGCTCCACAGTGTAGGGGTCACGTGGATACCGGAAAAGAGCCAGCAACTCTCCTGGGCTACGAGGCTGACTAGAGGGATGAGGGATAGGGAGATCGGGTGGGACGGAGGGCAGAGAGAAGGACAGAGTGAAGGAGAAAGGACAGTTAAGTGGGAGTAAAATAAAAGTATCCACTATAAAGTGCATGTTTAAACAGATTCTTTTGGATGATTTCATTATTCTTCTGTACATAAAAAGTAGGCAAAGCCTTGCCTGATACTTTCCAGACATTTTCCAAATATGGATCCTGAGAAGCGCAAAAAATACACCCAGATCTTCGCCAATTTACTAATACGTTGAACCTCCTCCAGCCTAACATCATGAGCTTTTGTTCATGGCTGCTTTGGCTTTCCTGCTTTGGCTTCCTCGTGAGGACCCTTCTACTGCCTTACAAATAACTCAGACTAGTTTATTTAAGCACGCTGTCAGTTTAACTTCAGCATTTAGGGCAGATGTGGATTTGTGTGTTTGGAAAAAAATCGTTAGGTCACGTGACTGATCCACTGGAGGACTACCTGGACTTGACACGATAATTCTCTTACTTTGTAAGCACACTCAGGTGACAACATAATGTCCAACCTCTGTGTCTTAACATGCTGTTTACTGCACTCTCTAATGTACGAACATCTGGCCCACTGCTTTTTTTTCTTCTTCTCCTCCAGTCTTCTGTAGGTGTGGAGATCTGCTGCCAAGATTGTTATAAGTTCATATACACGGTTGTTTTTCTTGTGGGAAATATTGCTGCCTTAATCACATTTGGTTTTGATGACACGGCTGCACAGATGTTCACACACACAGTTTCCATATCAAACAGCTGCTGACACCAACACACTCAGGATCAACGACACAGCCAATCGTGATCAGAATATCGGCGTTTCTCTGATATGTTATCGCTCTCTGGTGTTTTCCTCGTTCACTCTTTCCAAATGCCGGTCAAAGACCTCAGTGCCATGAGGCTGCCTCTTAATCTGTGATTGTCATTAAAGAGAGCTGGAAATCCCCTCATCTCAAATCAGGTTACCACTGAGTTGTGTGTGTGTGTGTATTTTGTCCTCGTTGAGTGTGTCTACGTGCACGTGTTTGTTCACTGTATTCGTGCATGCATGTGTGGGAGTGTATGTGTGTGCGTGCCAAGAAAAACACAACTGCTAACTACATCATTCAACAGGATGGAAACACTTATGAGCTGCATTGAAACGGCCCTGCGTTTCTTACGGTGACATGGAGCGCGATGAAAACTCGCATTTAATGAAATGAAATCAGGAAAATCTGTTAATAAGCAGCTTTACATGTTGCATGCAGTTGTCAGAATAACCGACCGTCTGTTAGTATCGTGCACCGAGGCTTTGATATAAAACCTTAAAGTAGCAAACCCTCTCTCTAATGTAGAAACCTTGTGTATGAAACCTGCAGCAATATTTAGCCTCTGAGTCAGACGGCAAGTCAGGCACCAGACGAGCTGTTTGTTTTAACTTGGGTCACATAAGCATGTAGCTCTGGAATGAGTCTGCAGGGCAGAAGATTTTAATTAGCCCCGATATGAAACACATAATGATGTTGAGTTGTTGTATATTGGTGTTCTGCTCTACTTTCCAGTAACACATAAAAGCACCGACTGTACTAAAGCTTTTCTCTTGAGACATCGCGTGCTTCGCTAAATGTATTTTATTTACTATTCTAATTGTGTGTATGTTCTGTGAGTCTGTCACAGCTTACCCATCAAAGAGACGCCTCCTCGTAGACTCGATCGCACTGTCCACGTTGCGGATCGCCTGTTCTATGGACGTGCTGACAAAAAGGTCCCCCTCTCTGCTCACTGCAGGAACTGTTGTCACAAAGAGACCGAGAACCAGGTTACACATCCGCTACGTGAACATGAACGCTCCCTTCTTAGGGTTAATACAGAGGAGGTTTCAGGTTTTCCACATCACAATAAGTAGACTGCCATTGGCTTCTGAACAAGCTGTGCTGGTATATATAAACACACCCTCAGGCTCAGATTGAACGTGAGGACAGAGAAATATTTGCCCCTTCTGCAGATGAATGTGACATCGAACTTTGCACATCTGTGATTCTGCACACTGACGCTCAAACATCCAAGTGAAGAAACAAAAAAAACATGTTTTTGACCTGAGGAGAAGTAGACGGACTGCAATAAAGGTTAGTAAGTGGCTCCTTACTTCCAGATGACAACTGGAAATAACTGTGAAAAGTGATTCCACCATGTAAGTGTCACTACCGAAGTTGAAGTGAACACATTTCTGGCACGTCGTCTCCGCTCGGAGTGCCACTGAAAACAATCGGACGTCCAACAACAACGAAGCGCATCGATACGGTTTGTAGTTTTCGCCAGCGGAGAGCTGCGGTCTGACCTGAGACATCTCAGCAGGAAATACCAACACACACAGGGAAGAGCTGACAGGAATCTGATCGCGGTGCATCCGAGCGTGACTAATGACTGTCTGACTTAGACAAAAAGATCAACAGCAGGAGTCTCACCCTGCCGACAGGAACAATAACATGACAGTAATGCGCACTGTCCCACAGCTTACAGGATCCTTTCCAACTCTGTCCTGCTTCAGTTTCACTTTATCTTCGCTGTCGGTGGAGGACGTTTAACCAGAGAAGTCACAGAATAATGGCTTTGGCCCGGATCCACCATCAGTGCTGCACTGTAGTGTCTCGCATGTTGAACATGCATGTGCAGTGAAACGTCCACTGCTACAGTTGTACTTGAGAATTGTGCATGTCGATGGTCGTATGTGCTAAAGGATAAATAAGCTGCATGTTGACTCCTGTATTGTTGACATGATGAACTCTCTGACATTGAAAGAAGCATAGAAGCAAAAGAAGCCACATTACGAGATGCTAACATGAAATGCATGCTGTTACCTGTGACGGTGAGCACCATGCTAGCAACCTGATAGCCGATGGGATTGCGTGCCACACACTCGTAGCGTCCGCCATCAGCAGTGCCCACGTCCTTCACCTCTAAATAACCCTCAGGGCTAATGTGGAACTTGCCACTCTCTGTCACTTGTACGCCGTCCTGTGAGAGAGAAGGTGGGAGGGACGACAAAGGACAGAGGTCATGATCCTGTGTGCTGTTATTTGGATGTGGGGGATCAAATTATGAGAGCGTGATTAAGTGCTTCGCAGATGGGGCCCGTTGTGTCCGACCACTGAGTTCCTCAGTTCACATAAACTTGAATTAGTGTTCCTCATTATGTATCATTGGCAACCAAACAAAGGAACGTCTGCAAATCCTAAATTGACCACGATGTGGTTTTGTGGGTTGCCATCTAATCAAGTGGTCCAGTGAGTAACTAAAATCGCGGCAGCTTGAGTAGCTTGGCCATGTTCTGTGTGATGCCAGTGGGATTGAGTCGAGTCCAGCTGGTGTCTTGCCGGAGAAAAGTGTGTTTTGTTAATCACAGAGACACTTAGAAGAGATCCAGAAGAGACATCGGATTTGAATTAAACTCTACAATATGAAACCCAAAATCAAGGAATACTACTGATCTCTTTCAACCACATGTTTCGACCCCGTGACCTCCCTGTTGATGAGGCTGACGGACACCTTACTCAGCCAACAGGAGTTATAGCATCTAACCTTGTTCCAGGTGAGGACAGGTTGAGGCTGACCCTGAGCGCTGCAGGGAATCTGGACGTCCTGGCCAGACTCCACCGTCAGGTCCCTTGGAGCATTTGTGAAAACAGGCGTTACTGAATGAGTTAAAACATACACACACACATGCGCATGTGTTAATGATTATACACCAGTACTGTACATACAAAGTGCATTTTTACAAGCAATCATGACAGTGAGTGCTGCATGTGAAAATACACTCAGTTTCACAATGAATTTGCTGTTTCCTCTATTAAAAAAGGCAGAAAAACATCCATCCGCTGAAAGTCGGTGTGCAGTTTTAAAGGGAGGTTAAATCATACTGTGTTTAAAGAGAAAATAATGAACTGATGAATGTGGTGGGAGATCTTATAGTGGAGGTATTTTGTGATGTGGTTTTTCTCAGAGTGAGTCACTGTGTATTCTGTCTGAGATTCATGATTCAACTCTTCCTGCGCTGAGGTGTTCGGTGGGAGCGGATGGATGTTTGCCCCCCTCCTGTCCCCCCCCCCACACACACACCATCTTCAAATTCCACCATGGGAACCCTGCAGAAGCAGTGAGCCACCTGGCTGTGGGAAAATCCCACAAGTTTTTTGGAACACAAGGAGGAGCGGGAGGCAGTTTCATAGCACTCTGACACTAATTAACTGCTGTGGAACTTTCTAAATCACCGTGTTCACTGCAGTGTGCAGCTGAATGCAACATGTTGCCACACACAATCACAGTGGCATGAAGCGGTAATAGAAGAGGACTACTGTATGTGAATGAGACATCCACCACATCCACCCCACATCCTGTTCACCCCTGCTCTCACTTTCTTCTATTGCTCACTCTCTTCCTCTGCAGGTTGCTTCTTCCATAAAGTATCAAGCAGCCCAACGGCATCATGGGTTCGTACAGTGATTTAACAGAGCGAGGGGAATCACACAACGTGTACTTTGAGCCATGTTAACAGCCATTACTACATGGAAAAACATGGTGTCATCTCAGGATTACAGACTGCCGCGCTTTCCTGTGCAACGCAAGCCTGTAATTTCTGCAACACACACACACACAGACACACACACACAAATACACACAGCTTTTTTGTCTTTCAGTGTAAACATGCGATGTAAAAGTTTAACAGCAGCTCACTTGAGTAAACGACAAATTAGCTGTGAATGGAAGGAACTGCATCACTCCCACCGTCTTAACATTTTATCACCTCCCCTCCTCCTCTTGCACCAACATGCAGTGTTTGAAGAGGGCGGATCCGCTGCCACACTAACAGTCAGTGTACGACATTTCTCTCAGATGTCTGTCTTAAAGAACAGTTAGGCTTCCCTGTCCTGCATGTCTTCACCTCATATAAGACTTAAATGCTCATATTTTAGATATCTTTAGATATTTTGAAGCGTCCCCAAGTACTCACCCCTCTGCTGGATGCTGAGATGCACAGCGGTGCGCACAGTCCCCACTGGGCTGACTGCCTGGCACTCATACTGGCCTTCGTCATGGGCCGCCACCCGAGTGATGCGGAGAGTACCAGAAGACAGGACAGCATGACGGCGGTCCAGGGGTAACGGGCTCCCCCCTCGTGTCCAGGCGATGACCGGCTGCGGGTAACCGGTTGCCTCGCAGGGGAAATCCACCGTGTGACCCTCCAGGGCCGACTGGTCCTGCGGTGTGACCGAAAACTGGGGAATAGCTGCGGGCAGAATTGATAAAACATTGATAATTTGATCATTTCTATAAAAGGAAGGCCTCCTCAGATTGGCTATGTTGTGCAACTTTAATGCAAATTATTCACTGACTTCACAGATGACAAGCAAACGATTGTACCTTGCACGAGGATGTGTGCTGTAGCGTGTATGGTATCAACGTTATTGGAGGCAAAGCAGGTGTACTGGCCCCCATCAGCCTGCACCACATTCTGGATGAAAAGCCCCCCAGAGGGAGTGGTGTTAATGCGAGCGTCGTTGGGCAGGGGGGTCCGGTCTCCCTTCGTCCAGGAGACTCTGGGCTGCGGTTGGCCTGTGGCACTGCACTCCAAAGTCACACTCTCGCCCACCAGCACCTCTGTGTTCTGGGGCTGGATCACGAAACTTGGCCGTGCTGTAGTAACAGGGCGGAGAGGGGAAGGGAGGATGTGGTAGTGTATTAAGATTATTTAGATTGGTGGTGGTACATTCATCATCTGCATCTCTTGTTTTCAGGGTAAATGCGAAATTTTGATGATCCAAATCAGTGTTTCTCCATCCTGGTCCTGGAGAATACGTCGTTATCAGGCTTCTCCAGAGCTGGGGGGGGCCGACCCATTCACCCATTCTGGTGTGTAGGGAGACATTAAAGCCCCAGGACCAGGGCTGAGAAACACTGACCTCTATAAATGTTGGCAAAATGTTCAAAATGAAGCTGATGAGAAACAAGAGGATTTAAAATGTCAGTTCAGGCTCAAAGATCACATTTGTATATTTGTCAATGACATAACTTTAACTTGCGCTAAAACGACTTCCTTTGTGTAACACGGAATGCGGTCGGTCCCTGACCATATTTGGGCAGTGATTACTGTGGAAACATATACACAGTGGGAAGCCTGGTGTTTACAATCACACAGACAGGAAACGCACAACATCTGCCCTTAGAAGCTTTTCTTAACAAGGGGTCGTCGCCGGGGCCATCCGTCAGCCCGGTGATGATCCCTGGGTCATCTCGAGGGAGAGTCGCATTCATCTCCCACAGCGACAGCTACTGGCACTTTGACTGATGTGGGAGTACGGCGAAGTGTGTACTCCAGAACGGAAGCAGGAGCAGCAGACAGGACGGGACGGACTTGTGTGTGTTTGTGAGTGAGTGAGTGTGAGGAGAATTTCCCATGCTTTGCTCTGCTCATGGTTCAGAGGGAGATCCAAGTAATGTAAGATAGCTGCAGCACCACATCACTTTGATCTCAACAATAAACATAAATCAGAAATCAGTGCCTTTCTGGCAGTATATTAGCCAACCAGAGGTTAAGATTTAAAGCAGCTACTTACAAGGGGCTCCGAAGTATCGCAGCGTGACCTGTGAGGTCTTGACCTCCCCAGCCACATTTTTGGCCATGCACTGGTAGACTCCCTGGTCGGTCTCCCTGGTGTCCTGAATCATTAGCGTCCCGTCCTCCAGCAGGTTCAGACGACTGTCATCTCGCATGTTGAGAGCATTGCTGTCAGGATGACACATTCAACATAAATCAAAGAATGCACAGTGGGTTTGTGTACAGAGTGTAATGATCCTTAACTAAAAAAGCTCTAACAGTGGGTGTCTTACTTGTTCCTGAGCCAGATGATCTGGGGCTTAGGGTTGCCTTCAGCCCTGCAGGTGAAGTAGACCGTGTTCCCTGATGTGACATCCACATCCTGGGGCTCTGAGGTGATCCTTGGTACCTCTGGACAGAGAAGATCATTATTCACAAAGGTGTAAGTACATGTTTTTACATACGTATGTTCCTCTTGGCTCTGCCAATCATTTGGTATAAGCCTCGAGTGAATCTGTCTAGTGCTTCTAGCTCTCTCTGGTGAGTAAAGGGAGGTTTCTAAGCGTAGACATCGGCCTGATAGTATATCGAGGGTGCGCTCCACCAATGGAAGAACTGTAGTACCGATGATTTTGGTTTGGTCCACTCTGCTCAGTGAGAGTAGCATCCATGAGGTGGGAACGGCCCAGAAGACATTACAAACTAAACTCATTGAGACATCTGAATTTCAGACTCATCGTAGCTCCCCTCTCACCACACAATTACTCCACATTAACACCGGGGCTGTAAATTGCAGTGGGTTGGAAATCCTGTTGGTGGTGAGCCGGCTTTCATCACGGCCGAGCGAGGAGGCCCAGGCAAGTGTAGATCATCGGATACCAGTTGTGCAGGGAGGTGGCATTTCATCTCAAGGAGGGCGGCTGTTTTGACAGCTGTTCAACACGCTTTGCATTGTTCCAACCCGGTTTACATGGGGGAAGAGGGAGAACAATGAGGGAGGGAGGCTGGAGGATGAATTCCACCATGTTTTTTAAGGAGACATTCTTCCCCGTGCCTTGCCGGTCACACATATGGAGCGGTGGGGGTTACGTTGAGGCAAGAATGGGCACGTTGGGGCCATTAAATTAGCTGCTGAGATTTAAACGTGGTTGGGTTACAGTTAGCTGGCAGCTAGCTCGCCTGCCTGAAAAAGCAGCTGTAAAGACTTCTTTTTAATATAAAGTGGTAAAAAGTATCAGTACTTAGGTGTATCTTCATGTAGTTGAATTTATTTCCAGCAGCAGCTACATGAAGTGAATGTTTTCCCATATCAGCCCATCAAAAGAGAGTTTCAGTTACAACGTCCTCCCAGTCACGTCAAACACTGTGGGATCGTTTCGTCACACCATTGTCACATTGATGTGCACACACACGCACACAAAACCCTTTGGAAGGAATGAGCAGCTGCCGGTGGTCCGACACTCAGGGGGTCCTGACGGAGGTTTTGTCCATCCCAGACACACAGCTGTTGGTGCATGATGACAGGAGCAGCTGGGTGCCTGACAGCGTCAGACACAATGAGAGGATACACCTGTGTGTGTCTGTGTCTGTGTGTGTGGGTGTATGATTGAGACAGGGTGACTCAGCGTACCTGTAATTTGCATGCAAGACGCCTGCAGGATATAATGTATGTAGTTCTACTTTAGGTTGGTAGAGTGCCGATGAGGTCGAGTTTACATTGCAGATCTTGATGCCTATATCAGATGTTTTTGGACCGACTGTTTACATCTACTTTTAAAACTGACCCGTATTCCACTCCCGTGTTTACACTTGAAGAAACCTGCATGCACACGTCAGGGTTTGCTTACAGGAACAGAATTAAACAGTGAGTCGGCATTGCAACGGATGCAAGCGACGGCCCTTTAAGTGCCAGTTGCACACAGGCTGGTATGCGATTAATATCGGATTTATTTCCACCTATCAATGAGGCCCGAAACAGATCTGATAATATCCGATTTGACGCACTAATCGTTCATGATACATGTCTAATCTGTTCCACACAGGAGCAACAAATCTGAACCGGGTCACTGTCAGTGCACGATGAACTAAGATGAACGTCCCTATTTTTTAATATAGCATAAAAAATATCAATGATATTGAAATTCTGGTTGTCCTCTCCGTACCACAGTTGAGCTCCTGAGCAGTGAGCGTCGCCACCGATCTTCCTTGCAGCCGGCTCGGGTAGTCGCAGGTGGCAGCTGCCTGGGCGTTCCCCGACTCAGCGTACTGCTTCAGCAGGTCGGCCAGCCACAGCAGCTCACAGTCGCAGTTCAACGCGTTGGAATCCAGTCGCCTAAACACACAATGTAGTTCTCACATCAGACAAACAGTGATATATATCTTGCAGTTGTGTATCATCTGTGATTGATAAAATGATACACTGGGGAATAGAAAGGGAATGAACAATGGGAGGAGGCCAATTGTTTTTCAGTGTCTACTCCAACAGGCCCCACTTGACACTGGGTGTCATGGGGGTAAACTAGAAACCGATACAGACGTTCAGTCTCCCACAGCTGCTTCAGTGGTTGTTGGGAGCCTCGCCACTTACAATCGCTTCATGGCCTGCAGATGAGTGAAGGTTCCCGGGACCAGGTGGGTGATTCTGTTGTTGTGCAAAAACCTGCAGAGAAACACAAAATATATGTGATGATTTATCCGCTAGGGAAGCCTCCATGGCACTTTCTCACATCTGATATCGATACAAAAATCGATTCAGGAATAACTTTCTTCAAGTAAATTTCCAAACTGCAGATATCTGTTATTGACATCATATTCTACTTTTGCAAATAGGACATGACACAAGAGATATGATCACTTGCCAAGTCGTGCTGTTATATTTCCAAGTCATGACCCCGGAGACTTGTGTTCCTCTTCTAAAAGCACCAAAATCATCTTCTATCGATGGAGGTTTCCACTAGGAAAATACCCCCTGAAGCATCTTTAAAACTATGAATTGTGATGATTTGTTTTGCAGTTCTTCATCTTTCCCAACTCTTCCCAATTCTCATTTCGCCATTTTTCCTTGCACATGTCCTCGCCTCAACTCCTCCATGTCCTGGACTGGGGAGCGTGGCTACACTGGGAGGGCACCGGCCCATAAACAGGGACGATGAAAGAGGAATTTAACAGGACTTAGACATCTGGTTGAGAGTTTGAGAGGTAAAGGCACATCTGCACGCCGAGTAATGCTAGTTCTACATCATCTGACTTACAAACATGAAGAAGAAGTTTAAAAAGTTTTAACTTGCTGAAAGAAAGTTGCTGTCACATCAGATGACCTACTGCCGACTTCGGGGGTAAATTGTTAATTTAGCAAAGAGGATAATTGGATAATTTAACCCCTGACCAATTAAATGACGGATATTTCTTCAGTATGTAAGCAGTTATCTGTGATGAACAGTATGTTAAGACGTGGTTGCAATTAGTCCAGCTCTGTGTTTAACGAGGCCAAGATGTGTTCCCAGCGCAGACCGGGACGACTTGCATGTCGTGATCTCATCCAGCTCCCTCGTCTTCCTCCCTCCTCTGACTGATTATCCCCAAAGCGAGTGTTTTAGGAAGCAGCCAAATAGGAAAAAGATTGGAGGAGAACTTATCCCACTATTTCCTGACGCAGGTCTGTTGTCTGTTGGACTAATTAATTACAGGGAGAAAGAACACTTACGTCACCTCGCAGCTCCAACTGGACAAACTAAATTAACCTCATCGACACTGAATGTTAGCCAGGTATCAGCTCACAGGCTCCTTTCATTACTCTGTCTTTGTCATCATGTCAACAGATTCTTGAAACTTCCTCAGTAGTTATTGTGTTCTGGTTTCTATAACGTGTCTTCAGTAGTTCTACTGATCGACTGATGACGCATCTGTTCATCGATGCGTACAAACTACATTTCATTAAGAGATGTTGGGTGAAAGTCCGACAGGGTGAACTTACAGTCGTTCAAGCTTTGGTAGGTGAGTGAATGATTCCGGTTCCAGAGACTCGATGTTGTTGAAGTGCAGGTACCTGGAGGAGGTAGACAAAACAAGGTAGATTAGTCTGACTAACTTCTATTCTTTGTGTCCTAGTGGGCTTATGACGCCAGTGAAGTGTTGTTCGACTATCCACTCCTGACACTTCATATGTTTCTCTCAGTGACAGACACACTGGAGGAATTTGCACCGTTTATCTCAGACAGTTCATACGCAGGGTGTGAACATCTACGGCTGAAGGCCGGGTTTGAGACGAGCCTGCCCTAAAGGTGAAAGTGCAACAATCATCTTGTGGAATGCAAACACTACGTGTGCCCTCAAAAGCTGCAGAAACACAAACCAAGACGAGGTTACGGAAACAAAATCTAACTGATGGCTTAATTGTAACTACTACAAAAGGATCAGTTGGGTCTCTGCGTATTTAGAGGGGGAAAGCAGCAGTCACAGCAGCAAAGCAGACGGACACAAGAGACACTGACGATATAGTCAAATGCAACATTCCACCAAACGTCTTCCATACACGAAAACACAGTTCTTTTAGTTCCTTCTTCTTTCTATTCGCTGTGCTGTTTTTAAAGTTGCACCGGGGATCTTTGGGTGTTGCCTAAAATATGTGTTGAAGAGGGGCCAGAACAACACAGAGTACGGACGAGCAAAAGACAAAAGAGTTTGACGATGCCAGCAGTGAACTCCTTTCAGAGTCACTATTTCATCACACTTAAAAAAAAAACCTGGTTGTGACGCAACACGGCTGTCTGAGGATCAGCCGGCTATTCTGCCTACTTCATATGTCTGACCATCATTTTGCCACAAAGCCGCTCACTGACAAACTCATTGGGATGCTAAGAATGGCAGAATGTCCTATAGGAATGTGAGTGCATACGTCTCTGGAGCTGTGTTTCCATCGGAGAAGCACGTGACTTCAAGCTTTGGCATCCAGTGGAGATGTAGAAGAACTATCAAACGTACGCAATCTGGCTCAGAATTTGTCACCCGCATATAAAACCCTCCATTATTGTAGCAAAATTCAAAACATCTGTCAGGCATGGAGCCTGGTGTTGGACCTGTTTTTTTTTTCTTGGTGAATTAGCCATTTGTTCTCCGTCGATGCAGCCAGAGTGAGCCACAGTCACGGCCTCCTCCAAACTTATAGGAAGCCTCATTTTCCGAGGAAAAGTTGCACATCAGCCTCATTTGGTTTTAATAGTAAAGCATGGAGATTCTGCATGGAGGATTTCTGATAGCATTTCTGATAGATTTTACCATAATGCATCTGAGAATACCGTAAATAATATCAATCAACCCTTGCTTACGTGTTTGTCTTCTAAACATGCAGGACTATAAAGATTCAAGGGGGGGGGGGGGGGGGGGGTCAG
>CAAKHC010002974.1:20366-41369 GCA_901007825.1 Macroramphosus scolopax | reverse complement strand
ATCCCCCCCCCCCCCCCCCCCCCCCCCCTTTTTTTTTTTTTAAATACAGCCTCTGCTGTGTGTTTCTTGTGGCTCCAGTCTTTGAAACAGAGGAGCATTTCACAACACTCCTGAGGAGGTGTGCTTGTGATGCCGTACAATGCCGTGCGGTTGATCACGTCATATTATCCACAATTAGACTCGTATTTTCTGAGCTCTTTTGTTCCTACATGAGTATTGTCTGACACAAATGGCTCATCAAGCCGGGGAAAAGGCGCTGAAATACAGATAGATTTTTTCACTGACTTATTGTGTTTGAGATTGACGCTGTTATGATCATTATCATCTCCGTCTTCTCTGAAGTCTTGGGGTTTTCGGTGTTCGGTGCAGAAAGAGACTCGACTATTTGTAGCCCGAGCTAATCAAAGACGGAGGGCTGATTGACGGCACTGACCTGAGTCAGATCTTTCATCTGTTAAATAGAACAACTCACCAGAAATATATCTCTTCTCATTTAATGTAGCATCACAGCTGCGTCTCGTACGCATCTTCTGCCCTGAAATCGAACATGAAACGACGTCATCGCGATCTGTTTTCTGGGTGTTAAATGTAACACGCTGCAGCTCGGAGTGTCGCCTCTTTCTTCTCAGGAAGATGCAGAAAGGTGCAGCAGCAACTCAGCCAGCACCGGCTTCCTTCCTTCCAGGAGTTACCGCAATCATTAATATATTTCACTGCATGTTTGTTAATGACACAAAGACCTCTGTGTGTTTCATCATTAACTTCCATTAAAAGTTTTCTCTGCCTCATTGAATCATGCGTTAATTGCTCAACAGATATAAGATGAAAGCCTCCCGCTCTGGAGTCTGTCTCGGGTCTTCCAGACACACTGTATCAGCTCTATTTCTTTTTTTAATTCATGCATGACCTTTTGGGAATGTAGCACCTTTAGCCTCTACAGATATGTGCACTGCATCATATCACTAACAGAATAAATGAAGATGGGTATCTAATTAACATAACATAAAACATTTCTTCTTCCTTCGACGTTACCTAATGCATTTCTATACAAACTCAAGCTTAGCGTGTGACTACATGTTTGCATGCTGAGTGCAATAATAATTACCTCAGTAAAAGAGGATCTTTTCAGTGCCGTTTCTCTTTGTGTGTTTGTCTCACTGTCAGCAGGATTATGCAGAAGCATCCAGTGAGATGTTTATGCAACTTGGTGGAGGGGCGAGCGAGGACCAAGGAAGGACCCTGCAGTGTATGAAGGGAGCTGAATCAGGAGGTAGATCAACATTTGGAGAAGGAGCTGCAGTCGGAGGAGGTGTTCAAATGTTCTTTATAGTTATATTCTTTATAAAGACTTGCCCCCATAGACGGGCTACACAAATAGGAACTGAAAGCAGGATGTTTTTAACTTCACACGTTGTCACCGCCTCTAAAGGAACATTTATATCACTGTCCCGTCTCTCGTATACCAGATGAAGGCCACAGCAGTCACGGTGTAAGTGATAAGCCAGAGTACGCCAGGCGTCAATCCGCCGAATCCGTATCTATTAATTAAGCAGTTAGCATCGCCATGGCAACCCCTAACTGCCGTTGAACCCTCCCAACTGGTTTCAGATAAGCGGATTAGATGCTTGTCTGACGTCTGCGGTGTTTTTAAAACAGTCAATCTAATTTTTTTTTTTTTTTTTTTTTTAACTCATGTTAATGTTAAAACACACACATGTATTCTATTGCGTGATGAGCTGGAGTCCTTCGTCTCGTGTTCATCTCCTACATGGGACCAGTCACCCCTCTGATATGTCAATGAGTCGGTTGGTCATGATGTGTAAATGTCCTGAAGTCATATCAGGTCTTTGGATATTGAGTCTGCACTCAGAGTTCACTTCTAGTTTTAAAAGTGTAATTAAAAGTTCTGATGATGGACGAGCTGTAAACCACTTAACAACCGCAAACGGTCTCATGAATAAACACTTTCTCTTGGAGTTCTCAGGATCCAGCTTGTGTATGACGATCAGAGACCTGACGAAGATGATAGCGACGTCTCTGAATTAAGACACGTCAGATCTGACCTATCACCGCAAAAAGGGAATATCAAGCATCTTGGTAGAACGGTGCCAGAATGGAATTCACATCTCAAAGCTCGAGGGAGGATGAGTACAGCTGCTCGGCGCCCTGCGTTGTTAATGGTTTCTCTCTGGGGTCTGAGCCGGGAAAAAAAACACTCTTTTTCAACAAGTGATAGACTTGATATCAGTCTGTTTATTTAAACTCTCGTTTCCACACGACTACAAATGGGAAGAAAATCATTTCATTTTCTAAAAAGTGATCAAAACCAATTATGCAGCTTGCCAGAAAATATATTTTAGCTACTCCCACAAGACAGCAGGACCCATTTCTCATTAACTCTTGCTGTCATTCCAGTCAGTGGATGTGGGGACCAACCTGGAACCCGTAATTGTAGACTAATAACAAATTTCCAAGTTAATAATTAGGCTTTTGAAAGGATTGTCATTCAAGAGCTGACAAAACAGTTTTTAACACTGCTCATTACTTTGCTTCGGAGTAAACCACCTGACATGTCCTCTGGTGTGTTATCACGGTGTGAAAAGCGTGTTGATGTGGTGTTTATAACACACCGCGAGACATCAGAAACATCACAATAAGCATCAGAGCTTTGAAACTGCAGTGTTTTAGTGTCAAAGACACGGAGTCAGACATGAACATCTTCATGCGTTCACACATCTAAGGAACCGGGTGCTCTCGCCGCCTC
Source organism: Macroramphosus scolopax (assembly GCA_901007825.1). NCBI lineage: Eukaryota > Metazoa > Chordata > Actinopteri > Syngnathiformes > Centriscidae > Macroramphosus > Macroramphosus scolopax. The sequence goes on along the minus strand of CAAKHC010002974.1, from coordinate 38,605 downwards.
CCGTGTCATTATCATCCTAATGCAGAGAACAGTGAGGCGTCAGAGCAGAGAGCCAAAGTGCTGCTTCCTCAAGAAGGGAAAGGAAAGCAGCTAATTTCTCAGAGTGAGGTTTCACTAACAGCAGCAACACAATATGAATTGATTTGTATTGCAGTCAAGCTGAAGGCTAATGTCATCTTTTACTTGTGAAGTGCTCCATGTGCATTTCACTCTTTGTCTTCTTTGGACGGCCGAATGACTCCACATAAACACGAGCGAGCAACAGACAACTGGCAGAGGTTATTGTGTTTTAATAGCAAGGTCGAAGGTGACGTTGAATAGAAGCGAGGATGAGTTGAGTATGAGAGAATAGAGATAAACATGTAGAGTTACATGTAGGCTATTCACAGGAATGAATGTATAATTCTCAAATAAATGCCAAGAATTGGATCTTTAATAGAACAAAGGCACAAAATAACACACATACATACAAAAAAAGAAGTTTAACTATTTTATTATAGAGATAATCCAGGTCCATATTCAGCTTTGAGGACACTTCAATAAGGAAAATGGATCAAAAAGTAAGTGAGCCAACGTTAAATCAGCCTTTAAGAAACTGTCAATTATAAACTGAGAGGCTTCTACAGAAGTAATTTCTCCCTAATTCCCCCGCAGAGTTCAATAAAATATTATTAAGGAGGAACAACTGATAAAGGGATCCATGTGTAGCTTCATTCTAGGAGTGGTTATGGTTGAAAGCTGATTCGGTACCTCAGACCTCGTTCTGATTTGCAGTAATTTAACCAACCATTTATTCCAAAGTGCAGCAGTAATTAAGAGCACTTCGGAGTTGGATTTTTTTCCCCCAATACTCTGATGATATGAGTTAAATTGGGTGAAAAGGAGGTTTTATCTGATATGGCAGTGTTATCGCCATCATAATTAATGTTTGGGTAAGGGGAAAGGGTAAGGGGGGGAGGGGGTTATAATAGTATTGTAGGAACATCCCCACCATGACTATATCAAATGAAAAAAATATATTATCACGGTTCCTTTCTCTTGTCATTGCTAATTTAATCCCACATGGAAAAGAGTGCAGCTCTTCCTGCTCCGTATTCAACAACAAGATTGTTTGTTGTAACCTGAGTGAATGAAAATAAGTTCATATTGTATTATTCAACACCAAAAGGCCAAAAAAGTGCAGGACAACAGAATGAAAATGTGTTTTCTCGGTTCACAGAATTATGCATTTCCTGCATGCTTGTGTTTGTTATGTGGCGAGTTGAAAGCTGGCCAGCTCTCTTTCTTTGACCCGCATAGGCAAAGGCTGTTTGTAGGTCTTCTGTGTTGTACACATGAGATGTCTGGAGTGGGGAAAGGGCTGCCATACAGCATTATTGAGTACATGCACCATTTTCTCTGTCTGGCACCTTCATATTGATGGTTGTTGTAGCAAAACAATGGCCTCCCTCTGGTGCAATAATGCTGGCTGGACCTGATGTTTTTCTGAATGGATCCTATTCCTGGAACACTACGAACTCACCAAGGTTATCATAAGCGCAGAGGAACAGAATTTTCTTTCAGTAACTGCAGGTCCCTTTGTGACAGTTAGGTTCTGTCGATCTGAATGTGGGTGCATGTTTCTGTGTAGGATGATTAAAGGAGCCTTCCTGACTGCCCACGTGCAAGAGATAATATGCGTGGCAAGGTATAAACCTTGTGTAAACGTCGTTTGTACCAGTTAATAGGAGGGTGTGGTGGACGGCCAGGCTGCGGTTCAGCAGGGGGCTCTGCCAAGCTAACAATTGATCATGGTAAGGTTAGAAGGCGGGGTAGATAAGTTGTCAGAATCATAAAGATATTCAAGTCCTCATTACCGGGGGTCACTGTGTCCATGTCCTTCACGTTCAACTGAGTCGCATGAGTGCTCATGCCCTAACAGCCAAGCTGCACTGTAAGGTAGGTCCTCTCTCTCTCCGTCCCTCTCACAGTGCCTCACTTATGAATACACTAGTTATAAAATTCCGTCCTTGATGACTAGGTGGTTATGATGAAAAGCAGATACCAAATATAGATTTTACAGAAGTACTTCTTCACCACTGGAAAGAAGGTCTTTTAATGAAACTAGGCTGTCTGTGAGCAGGAGAATTTATATGACTGTGGCGTTCACTGTTGCTTAAAAGGCAGAAACAATACAGTGAGTAGTTTGCTTGGCCCTGTTGGCTTGCGTACGGCTTGTGTTAGGTCACGTTGACACCGAAAAGGTATCCACATTTTACTGACCCAGGGAAAGAAGAAAAAGAACCACAGCTTCTCCCAAATGATTGTGATTGCGAGCATTCAAAATCCTTTTTAACGGCCTGAAATCTTGCAGCAGCTTCAATTTCAAGGCCTTGGGATTGTCTGTTGTGGTGAGCATTCAGAGAATACATAGATCCCAAGAGTACCTTAGATGGTGTGCTTCTTCGTTACCCGTCGTACTTTTGCAGGCCATCAAACATCGTTCATTTGCATAATCGACCCACATTGCAATGATACAAAGATGGTTGTAAATAGTTCCCCTTTAAAGTATATTGATACAATCTCCTGCACGGTTCTTCTCTATCTTTCTAAATGTTTACACGCGAACAACTTGGAAAAATGATCAAAGCATTCCTCTGCTGGAGACAGCTCGTTACAGTATATGCGTCACTGAAATCTGGAGAAGTCCTGCAAAAACCCTCTGTCTTAAAAAACAAAAACAAATTCCAGCACAGGAAACAGAGCCGGAAAGTTGGCCTGCGTTTATGAATTATAAATTACAGAAATGCCCTGAGCCTTCACAACGTGAGAGCAAAGATGAGGATGAGGAGTGGGGATGTAGAAGCATTGTATTCGCCAAAGGAAATGGGGATAATAGAGCTGTAATTGCACATTTTCTATTGTCAGTGTTGATTCATGACTTTCTTATTGCAGATGTCCCCCACGAATAGGATCTGGGGACCATCTGGATTTCCAGAGGGGAATGCCAGGTAAATGAGGAAAAAAGGTTAATTCTGCTATTATAATCAAAGAGGATATCTGTATTTATCCATGTGATTCATTCTGCTTTCCTTGTCTCCACTGCCCCCTGTGATTTCTAGATCACAATTTAATTAAAAAAATCCCCCCCAGGCAGAGCATCTTTGAGTATGATTACAGGCATTGTTTTCCTTGCAGAGTAAATAGTGAAATACAGCATGACAGGTGTTTGATCCCATGTTGCATGCTGTCAGAGGCTGCAGGACATGAGGGGCAGGAATGAATGGACACGGCAGCGAGTCGAGCCGAGTGAAGCCGAAAACCCTGCTGACCGACCTGTATGTGTTTCCTCCACAGAGGCAGGGAGAAGCGTGACTGAGAGGGGAGAGACGTAACAACTCCCCACCTTCCACAGCTCCTTCTGGGGGGGGGACTGTGTGCACACTCAAGAATTAACTTGCAGGAGAACACATTTTCTTGTAGAAGAGGAAATAACATTTGTTCTTGCCTTGGCGCACGCAGGCAGGGGCGCAGGACACTCAAGAGAGGCGGTGAGCAGCGAGACACGGGAGCAGCCACGAATAGATCCAGTCTCCACGACCCCGGTCGGCCGGGATAGGACCTCGTGTTCCTTCGCCACTGGACTCCTATATTTTCACCTCTTTCTTGGACTCTCTGGGCTTTCTAACTCTTCCGTTTTTGGCTGTAAATTTACTGAAGTGGATTGCTACACACACTGAAGACGGGACTAAAAACGTAGCGGTTCAGAGAGAGAGAAATGCCAACGGCGGTGACAAAGAGGAGATTCAGTAAGTGTTCACCGTTATCTTCTCTCGATGTCCCCCATTGAACTTGAGACGAAGCGTCTAGCTTTAGCCAACTTGCTCGTATTGTGCTAACCGGTGTTCATTCACCTGTTTTGTTTTGCCTGTGACAGAAATTACTTTGAACAAAAAACCCGCTTTCGGGGGGTTCGTTCGGTTAACGGGAGAATATTTGAAGTCAGCTCCGTCTGACATAAAACAAACGGGGCTTCGGCTAACAGCCACACGCATTCACTTTGTTTTATTTATGCTAACAACTTTGAATTTGAAGCGGAGTGATAATCATTCATGTAAGGAGTCTCTTAACAAATGCTCGGTGTTGAGTTTATTTCATAAACTATGTCCACGTTAAGGTGAACGGGGGAAGAAGAGGTGTAATATTGTTCTCTTATACTTATTCCACGAGTGATTTTCGGTTGATAAACCTGCGCAGACTTGGTAATAAACCGAGCGCAGGCACTTTTCAGCGAGCAAATTGGCGAAGCTGTTCTAGCCTTTGCATGAGCGGAGGCTTTAATCAGGCAGAAAATCTGGCGACAATCACTTATGAAAAATAAATAGGTGTCGGGTGAACTCATTGTCACCTTATTTTTTTGTTCTTATTTCGATGATTTGCCTCATCTCATATTGAACAAATGATCTCCCATCCACAGGGGTGCAATGGCTCTTTCTGAACCGTCACTCATCGTGTGCGCGAATGAGTGCACGTCTCCCTTTGCGCGTGCACGCGGCACATCGCATGAAATCTTTTCTCTTTATTTATTTATCAGCGCCAAAGACTTGTATTTGAGTTCGTGTCTGCCCCGTCTTTTTTCCAAAGGCGCTGCCATGTAGGTGTCATTCAACTGCCCTTAAAAAATCTCTGTTGCTGCAGCACTGGCTGAGACAGGTTCGATGTCACGAATTTTTGCTCCTTGCAGCTGAGGTAAAAGTCTGAATTTCAACGTTCATCCATTAGAGAATTATATTGTAATACCATTATTTTTGATAGCTTTTGCAGGTGCTAAAACCTCACATAATAGCCTTAAGCAGATCGATCTGAAAAAGGGATGTTTTCCAATTTGTGGATATTCAGCATTCGACACGCCTGTGGCCTGTTTGGTATATATAAAGTGAGGGTTGGAAGCAATTTGCAGAGAGAGTGACATGCTCAAGTAGCCTCATGGCCATCCTTTATCAATACATGAATCGGATTATAGCCCTCACAGACACAATGAAGAGACCCAGGCATGAGCCAGACTGTTACAGGATGATACAGTGTGTGTTAGTTTCTCAGAATTGCATCAGAGGATTTCTGCTCCTGAATCTCGGGCCTCACTGCTTGTTTCTAACCTTCAGCTCCTGACAAGCTAAATTAAAGATGACTTAGTGTGTTTCTATTTTTCGGGGGAAATTTGTTATTTCACTGTCATAGATTGTAGCCTAAACTGTAATACTGTAAATCATCTTGGCTTTTTGTAGACTACATACATTTCCACCCCTCTGGATTCCCAAAAGCATCACCCACCATCCATAAAATCCATAGGAAATCCTCCAAGAAAATGAATTATTTATAAAACTCATTACCATGTTTTTGCTGGACCTCTAGGGCTCTATATCATATCCCCACATTTCAATAAATGTAGATCCATTCAAATAAACATATCATTATATGACATTTTTTAAAAGTCTTTTATTAAACTACATAGCCCTTTGGATTTTATTATAGCTATGTCACAGCCTGAATAACATTTACTGCATCTCTCTGTCAATGAATTAGAGTCATTGTTATATGTACATTGTTTATTTACAACATAAATATAATACACAAGAAGTGGAAAGACAGGGCAGGCCCCTAAAAAGTGTTAAGTAGGGGCTAAGCTCCATTTCTAGTATAGCTGTGTCCTGATTTTCAACTGCAGCTATCAATCATCAGGTCGCTAGGCGACAGGCATTCGTTATGCAAGGGTTATAGGTGGTGATGGAAACAGGAAATCGTCCGTTGACCAGACAGTAGACTACACAGCTTATAGTGTGTGTTGGCGTGTTCATTTTATTCTAATCGGAATGATTTGCATGCAATACATTTTGACCTTAGTGCTTTTTATAATGTTATGTATGCACCTGCAAGCACCTGTGCAATTTATTTTTTGCATATAAATTTACATGTGTGGGACTACTACAGGTCGCTGCTTCCTGTTTTGATTCATACAGAGTTACCTGTTGTGGTCAGGTAGAGGGATGCTTCCTCATATTATCCTGTGTTGACAGTAATGTTTGATGCATGCTGCTGGAGCAATATGTTTTTCTTCAGTCATGCTGGTGAGTTGTTTCAGTGAAGCTCTCTTTGTTTATCCAGTCTTATTTTCCTGTTGATTCGCTCTCTGTCTGTGGGCTGTAATGCTAATAGTTTTACTCTGTTTATTTGAGAAATAATGATACATTCCCAAAAAGCCATTAGGCCTACTTCGAGATGAGAATGACTCATGAGAAGACATATGATTTATTTAGCTTAATCTCCATGAATCCTGAGGGATTACAGGGTGGCTCACAATGGATCGCTACAGAACTTGCTTCTTATAAATTTTGCCAGAAGAGTCAACTGTTCATCGACTCCTTCATTCATTCATTTATTTCAGAAAGAGTGCCTGTAAAAGAAATTTAATTGAGGCTCTTAGCTGGTGATATCACTTGCAATGCATACAGAACTAAAGCTAGGCCGCCTAAAGAAAGAAAACGTTGATGAACGACTATTGTAGCCTCCTCATCTTGTGTCATTTTAGGATCCTTACAACCAGGGTCCCGCCAATAGATTGTCCACCTCAAAGGTCAGGACACCTGAGCTTAAGTTGTTGCTAACTTGCAAGACGCAGGGATTTGGCTCGGGTCTTGAGCATAAACTGTATATACAGCACACCGCTACATTCACAGCCAGTGTTTCCCCTACCATGGCCCAGGGCTAAATCCTACTCCCAGAGCTTTGGAGAGGAGACACGAGACACAGGAAGTGAAGATAACCTTAAGAAATATGACAGCAACTTGTTTTGTGTTTATCTTTTTTCCCTCTGCATTTACTCATTACTGATGTGAGTGAGCATTTACGAGCAGGTTTTAACATTGTATTTCATCTTTTGCTGTCAGTGTTAAGCTTCTGTTTACTTCTTATTGAAATACCTCCTATCCCTGCTTTATCTGTTGTGTTCTTGACCTTAGTACGTCCCTGGTCTTTTGAAAACATTTGTGAAGGGTATTTCCAAGCTGGTCTGGGGCTGGTAGCCAGAGCATCTGCCTCAGCTTCCTCATATGCTGGTGATCCCTGGCAGGAGCCAGGCTGAATGGAACTGTTTAAGAGGTCCAGCTCCTCAGTGGGCACATGCTGAAAAACCACAAGGCACAAACCTCTCCCAGCTGACGCTTTCTCATGCTTTCCATATGGGTGAAGCCTTGGTAATTTTAGGGCCCTGGAGTTCTAATGAGAGGTTTCGCTCATAGTGTGTTGGTCTGTGGTGGGCGGGGTCAGCATTTCTCGGGTTATTGGGGATTTAAAGTGCTCTGAGATGCCTCGCTGGCCCACTGTCAGGGCGTTGGCACAGAAGAAACGAAGAACTCTTTTTAACCAGGCAATCTGGTTCAAACTGGTTGTGATGGGGCACTTTGGCATCGGGGTTAAAGGAGCCAGGCTGTAAGTGAAAGTTTACATCCGAGGCAGCCCAGTAACTCAGGCTTTTTAAGTAGCAGATGTAGATACTGCATTCAGATAGAGGTTGAAAGTATGCTGATTTTCTGCTTACACATCAGAAGTGTCTCTGGTATCTATAGGGGTGCTGCAGGCAACTGCTATTGTCCTGTTTAGCATCCCATCCCCATATAGAGCTCTTAGTAGCACGCATGGTGGATTTTTAACAATGCTTGTTCCTTAACGTCAGCAGGATAGAAGCAAAGAGTGATTTACTACTCCGTCTGCAAGGGTAATGTAGGAGCAATTTGACTGCTGATTGAAACCAGGTCTCCCATTTCAGAGTCCACTGGTGACATTATAAACCATTTACACCGATGTTTTACAGGGCACCCCTGCAATGGGAAAAGTGGAAACAGACACGCAGCCTATAAACGGCCTGCGCTACCGTGAGAGGCCTATTTTTATCCAATCCTGGTGTGATTTGTTGTTTTTGACTTCAGACGGCGTTAAAGCTGCTGAGCGAAGCGGTGAATATGGATGACATTGAGAGGTCATATGTTAGGTTAATCAGTTCTGTCTGTTTCTCGTTTAAGTAGAGGGTCTGTCTGCGGTGAATTATGCAGCCGCTCTTTAAATGGCAGTTCTTTTGTCGAGCACATTATGTGTGAATCAGTACGGTGGTTCCGAATTCTGTGAAAACTGGCCAAGGCAATTTGCTGTTGCAAGACCTTGTGACATTTTTTGCACACAGTATTCCGTGTCAACATATGTTAGAAGGTAGCCATTACATAAATGGACAAAGAAGCCGTAATTATGCTTTTGCCACCTAGGCCTTAAAAAAAACAGACAACTCATTAGAGTCAAAGTGCTTCAGAAGAGCCAGAGGAGCAGAATCCCTCGACAGCAACGACTAATGAAGGGAGGATGTTGGAATTTGATAGCTGGCCATTATGATGTCATTATTTTGTTACAGGCAAGGCAAGACGATCTGTATTTATGTAGCAAATGTCATAACTGTTAGAGCAACTGTTAATGACTAGGAACCCAAGATGTACATGTGCCTCACAGTATCAGCCTCCCATCAACTCATCTGGTCTGTAAAAGTCCTGCAGGATCAGGTCCTACTTGACTCTTCATGCAAATTCACAATGTAGAAAATAAAGGTTTCCAAGCCTTTGATTTTTATTGCCTTTTTTCTTTGTGCCATAGAATAGATTTTGTAATGTGCGGAACTTAACTTTCGGATAACCACCCAAATATTCACACAATGTGCAATTAGCCTCCCATTGGAAGTCTGCAGTGAGCTGTAGAGACTGTCGCTATTCATCTGCCATCCCTCTGATCTCAGCTGGTCCAGATGGCTCTGCATTCTCTCTGCACAGGCCGTCTAACTAAAACTTTTCACCACCAATCACAGTTATGTTTATTTCTTTCTGGCGGTGTCATTATTATTTACCACATAGGAGGCTCTGCATGTTTATTTGTGTGTCTTTATGCGAGTAGCATTATGCTGCAACACACACTAAACATTCAGGTAGGGGCTACGTGATTAGAGCAAAAATCCTTTGAAAACATCACGCCTGCTTGCCTGTTGTGCCTCGTTGGACTCCTTGAAAGTGTTTCCAAAACAGCTGAGTTTCTTTTAACTTTCTTGTTGACCAAAGACTCTCTTTCTGTCAAAAACAAGAGCATCATTGTGAAAAAAATCCAATGCGACACACTAATTGTTTTATCTCAATTAACTTCACAATCACAGGATGACAAAAAATTGTAATTGAAAATAAGATTCAGTTAATTGCTCCAGTCCTACAATCAGATTTCTCACAGTGATTGACTTTGATGCATTACTCTCCTAATTACCAGTAAAGAAGCAGTCCTTATGGATTATTGTTCTGGTTATAAATATGTCATAGTCAGTTTGGAAGAGGGGGAATCATTACGGAGGCATTGTGTGCCGTTAGCTCTGAGCTGATAGTTGACGAGTAAGAGGAGGTCAATTGGAAGAAATTTGTGCTTCACAGTTGGCATCTAACTCACAGTTAGGGCTTCTCCTGACCTTCTCCGGAGGATTAATGCAGTGGACGTTTAAGCATTCATCCAAATTCTAATTCACAAATAAAACCCCTGTAAGGTGGGTTTGTTACTACAATTTTCCACAGTGTTATTTTTAGATTGTTGACCCTTAAAATAATGCATTTTAACACTAGCATAAATAATTTAATTTAAAGTTGCATGGGGGGAATCGAATGTAAAATATGAATGAGCCTGTGTTAAACAAGTTTCTTTCTTTTTTTAACAACATCGTTGGCGTTCCTCCCTTGCCATGTGATTATAAATTATTGTTTTCTGCACACACAGTGTAATTACAGGCTTGTGCGTCCTTAATGTGTTAGGTACTTACTCGTGACCTACCTGCTGGTAGCGTGGAGGGAAAAAAAAAGCCATGCTCTTGTTTTGTCACTTGTGTGGCGCCGGGTCTGTTGTACTACTTTAATGCTCCACGACTGTAGTCAAAATCTCTTCAGCTAACATAACTTATAGATTGATTGGGATGAACATTCATGTTCCCCCGTCCAAGTGCAAGGAGCATCAAGACTCCTGACGGCAGCAGCAAAGAGCTGTGTGCTTCCAACAATGATGGCACTGACGTTCTATATGTAGATGGATGATGATGTGTTGAGGTGTATCGTGCAATTAGATATTCGATCAAGCACGCTGCTTGAGTGATACTAAACACATGGTGCAACACTTTTGCACCATTTGGTATCGCTCAAGACGTTACGATAAATGAGACGAGGCAAACGCATGACCAATATCTTTCTAACAGTATGTTAGAAAGTGACGGCTCTTGTTTTTCGCACCACATGTGGTTGTTTTTGTTGCCTTGTAAAGCTTTTGTTTGTTGTTTTCCTGCAGAGGAACCACTTGAATTGGGACAAAACTCCATTGTCTCATGTCAGAATAATACACTTTTATCCTTTCCACGAAAATTGGGTGTTAAAATGAATTGAAAAAAATAAATGTGAGACTCATTCTGAAGCTGGAAATGTAGAATATAGTGATGCCACTGTAATGCATTAAATCCAACTGTGACAATTGTGAGTAATTACGGCCCACATATCCTGGTTTTCCACTTATGGGTTATTACATCTTATGATAGATTGTGTAAGGATGTTCAGCCTACGTTAGGGCCCAGTTGTATCTCTTCTTGTGACACGTGCGTTACACCTCGATGAACTTTCCCTGTCAGCAAAAGATGCACAGATGACACCCTTTCTTTTGTTAAAGACAAAACGCCGGATGGCGAGATGTAGAGCAATAGTTCACGGCCGGGCATCATTCCTTCGGCATTGGCAACCGGTTCCTCTCATGTTATCCACTAATTGGAACACACACGGACACACACACATACACAATCTGTACCTGAACTGATGCAGAACATTACATAAGGTCAAACTGTCGGCCGTCTCATCCAGCCGGAATTAAATGTCACACGCTTCATGCTTCAAAAGTGGAAGAAGAAATGGGACAAATGCACATAGGTTATGTAAATTAAATATCAACCGCAAGGAACAATCCTGTAGTACTGTTATTAGCTGCAGCACCTAATCATTCCTTTGAAAGACTGGAAGCATGTCTATCTAGTATTTACTGAATTATTTACCACTGACAGTTACTAGGAGATAAGATAATCCTTTATTCGTCCCACATTTACCATGCTCTCATGCAGCATAGGATGATGGGATAGAAACATTTGGAGGTTCACTGTCATGCAGCTATTCCCTGATGATGTGAGACGGGAATCATGACGTTGCGTGTTTTATCCTGCATGCCCCCTTTTCATTTGGAGAACGTCGACTCGCCGTAGCTTTTCTCATGTTTTTTCCCCCTTAAAAGCTCCTTTCCTCGAGGGAATCCCTGTCCAAGCCATTACCCATTTTGGGCGAGAATACGGTTATACAAGTACACGGACAGTCGGCGTCTGAGATTTTGTGCTCTTTGAAGTGCAAAAATCGTGCTGACTGTAAAGAATTAGAAGTATCAAGGAAATCTGTCAGGACATTCAACCAGGTTGCTTTTAGCTGTGTCCTCAGGGTCAGTTGGGGTCCTTAAAGGAATGCAGTCCTGTAACACCTGCATCAAGATATTGTGAAAGGTTCTCGAATACAAACAAAAGTTGCAGTGACTGTCCATGTGTTGATTGTTTGTGAATGACATAGGAGCCCTAATTTCTCCTAGCTGGTCATGCTAGCTGGTCATACGACAATGAATGGCAGAAAAAATGCAAGCCTTGCACTCCGTCTGCCCCGCTGATGCGGCAGATGGAAAGGATTTTAAGGAAGTGGGGGTGGGGCACTTTGGCAGTGAGGGACGGAGATGACAGCTCTTAGTCCGTGGAGGGGCTACCAGGGGCCTTGGCTCTGAGCATCTACTGTGTCCTCCTGACAGAACCTTGATGCCGTCCGAGGCCATTAGCATTGACAGCATGTCATCATGTCACACTGCAGCTCACGGTCGAGCGATGAATTAGACCAGTAAATAAAGAGGGCACGCCTCCAAATGAACAGGAATTTGCTAATTCCAGTCTGAAGATTTTTTCTCCCCTCTCAGGCACATGATTTCTACTTAATATTTTTTACTGCGCTTACATAGCTGCTGTAAAGACGACGCTTCCTTTTCAACATTTTCCCTCGCCTGTCCAACTGCTGTCTTGACCTGAGGGATTTGCTGGGAGCAGACACTGTCTGGAAATCCTCTACAGCTGGTGTCGGAAATGTTTCTCAAGATGGCCTGATTTGATTAAAATCCCACTGTATGACACAAGTGAAGACAAGTGACTCTAATAAAGCCCTGTAATGCAATAATTCAGTGACTGAGTTAGGGGCCAAGCAGGGCTTTAGAGGGTGCTGTTCTCACAACAACTAGATCTGATGCTCCTTAATGGTGATCATTTACACTCAGGGTTTAAGGTTTGTCAGATGCTGAAATGAGTCATGAAATTGCAACACAGTTGTTGAGCATTCAGGGTGAAGTTCTTCTTCTAGTATTCATATATGGAGATATTGTTATGTATCATGATCACTAATAATCATGTGCTTATCGCTGCTGTTGGGTAGTTCAAGGCGTCTCCGCTCTTGAAAGGTGGTATATAAATAAAGGTATTGACTTACATGCTCATGTTTATTTATCTCGTCAATATTTGTGGCGTATCGACAGCCTCAAGCTTAATAAGAATATTGTTTTTTTCAAAATCTGAAATTCTATATCCTCCAATTATACTATACTATATCCTTAAATTTCACTGCACAACTAAGAGAAGGTTCATGAATAAGCAGTGGCACATATGAACTCGCTTTCAGTGGTCGTGTCCAGAATGTTCCTGGAGGCTGTTTATATATAAATACAGGCTGTTATAATATAAATGACCCGATAACATAGTTGCACGTCACCGGCATTTATCAGGCTCCTGACAAGTATGTTTCAAGGTCGCACACAGTGCGGCGCAGCTGAAATCATTTAGAATCTTCCTGACTGTAGTCAAAAAGTAATGTAATAATATCTCAGCGTGAGGTGACGGAGCGGTTCAGCTTGCAGAGGGAGGGGAACTCATTTACCTCGATGTATAATAAATAGAATTTATTGTACATTTGATGTTTATGGACGGATGAAGGCGGCTCTCCGTTCTAACAGCTCTATCGCATCACATCGCTGCATGAAATAAATATTTATTTACTCATTTTTTATGTTTATTTTTTATGGGGGGGCTGATAAATAAAGCATAGAACGTTCACTAAAAAGGTTCAGAACCACATATCATGGCATTTACAGCCTCGGCTAATTTGTTGTTTGTTTGTATCGTACAAAAGACACTATTGTTGTAAGACAATACGCATAGAAATAAAACGTGCCATCGAAGGACATTTAAATCCAAAGGGACGATGTTGGATCATCCATGACATCATGCCTATTGGCCTTCAGAAACTCAGATGTCACCTGATCCCTCTGATGTCCACTGTGAGCTCTGTGGATGAAGAGTTACACATAATTAAACCCCAAATTGGAGAAAGCTGTTGGTCCAATGGGTTGATCTAATGTCCTTTCATTAAAACTCCTGAGTCGCAGTCATCCACACATGTGTAGACTTTAATGACGGAAATGTTGTCTCCCCCTTCAGCACAGTCAGTGAAGTCTATATATTATTGTGGAGTAGACATCCTCAATTACACACAGCAGGGTGTCACCAAAATAGTTGCTCATTAATTCTCTGTTGATCTTCTTATCGATTAATTGGCCAGTTAGTCCGTGAACTTCACTACGTCTCAGGCTCATTACTCTTAACTCTGATTTAGATTTTTCTTAACCATGAATATCATGATTGGTATGAAATATATCACACAGCACCGATGTGAGACAGGCAATTAAAATTTCTGCCCTAAGGACTTAAAGAGGGTATTAAAATCTTTACGTCTGTTTTCGGAAAGTGTGCAGGTGCCTGCATCCTGTCTACATGACAAACTGATGCACTCGAATGGAGCCACGATAGCAGAAGTACCATTTATGCTTTCTACTTCCTGTGTGTGTTATATTTGCTGTCTGCAAGCTGCGATATGGTAATATCAGTCATTCATAAATTCAAGAAATATACTATCTCACCCAGCTAGCATATCAATGTCTTTATGCACTCAGGAGACAGACTGCTGTCTGCTGCAGTCCAGTGTCCAAATTAAAATGTCACATTTCTGAAGATTTTCTGCTTCAGACTGAATTTGATAATAAAAATACACATCAGTCACTTCGATCGCCTGTTGACGTCTCTGTGACCAATTCCAACACAAATATATCATGTCATTCCTGCAGACTGTCTTTGGAAAAGGTTCCAAAAACAAATGAAGCAGGATCAGTTTCCTTTTTGTTTATCTTCTGTTTGCCATCTCTTTTTTTCCCTTCATCCACTTTCCTACGTGTTGATACCTGCCACACTATGTAGTTTGTTTGTTGTAGCTGCAGTTAGATTACAGCCCGTTGTTATCTCTCAGTATGATGTCATCTTATTTTCCTGACCACTTCTAATGTCGACTTCCCTTCAACTGTACCCGTTAACGAATGATTCCATTCATTTGTGGCCACTGTGAATGACAGTTAGAGGTAAAGGTAAAGAATTTGTGTTATGGCCAAGTTGCTGTTTGGCACCGTGCTCTCAAATGCATGTACATCCAGCCCCGGGTCATTTTCCTTCTCGGAGCTCCTTAGTCATAGTTTTGACACTTTCCCTTTTGCAGCCATCTTCTCTTTCTGCCTACCAGGAAGAGTCACACGTACCCTATGGAGACTGCAAGGTGAGATCCATCCTGCAAGCTCCTCTAAGAGGGTAGTGATTCATGAGGTTGGCCCTCCTGTCCCTGGGGCGGAGAGGAATAGCTGGCATTATCTTCTGCAAATGGTTTTGAAAATGCTCTTGGTCAGGTTGACCAAGGCACTGATTAATAGCTGGAGATGGGCTCTCCTCCGGTGTAGGTACGAGCCCCCGCCTCCACTGCATGCACGAGCATGCACACGGTCTGTGTCGACTCACAGCGGCCCCCACCTCCCTGCTCACAATCTGTGTATCTTCAATTTTAGTTTACAACGGTCATACGTTTGGAACAGAAAAAGAAAGAGACAAATTTATGATGCTGAGGCTGTTGGGGGGAAATAAGTGGCCCATTGTTCTTAATATGTCAAGTACAAGAACAACTTTATCTCTGTCAAGGCCTTTATATAGATATGAATCTTATCCTTGACTTGAAGTTGGAACCGCTGTTAGAAAATTGTTCATATTTATCTTGAATCTATAAAAAAGCTCTTTTTTTTCCCAGAAATAGCCTGGTTAAGACCTTTTGGATAGTGAAGTCTTCAGACATTCTGCTAATTGCTTCTTCCTCCCTAATAAGCTTCATATCCACGCCTGAGCTTTGGACCCCTCGCAGCATTTCGGGAATTCCTCCCTCCATCCAGGCTAATGTTGCCGACAGTATTTGACGTGATTAATTGACAGTAAACTGAAAAACCTGGAGTCCCTGGAAAACGGTGCAGATTTATTCAAAGCCTTCGATTGTCGCGAAAGCAATTAACTGCTTACAACTTTAGTAAGCTTCTGTAAAGAGCTAAGAATTCTTCCCGTCTGATTCCCACGCTGGTTCGTCTTCATCGCACAGAATTGGTCTCACGGTTCACACGCAAGCAGATGTCTCAGTATTGAGTCTACAAGTACTACGGACTGTCAGTGATACATTGTCAGTCTCATGTACTGGAAGTGCTGTGATTGGTTCTGGCGAAGGGGTGGCGCCTTCGTGGAGCGTGCAAGAAGCAGTTTGAAATTCGGTCATAAACAGTCTCCTGCCATTCCAGAGTATTTTGGCAGCAGCACTTACAGACAAAACTTCCTGAATCTCCAGTCAGACATTTGTGTTGGCGTGTTTGTGCCTTCACCCTCAGAAGTTTGTATTTTTCCGTGTTTTTTGTGCCAGTCGCATAATAGAAAGTTATCATTACATCCACTTGCTTACTGGGAATTTTCCGTCTTTGACCACACATGGGCTCAAAGGGACATTACGCAGACTTTTTACTTGGGAACCAGAAGTGTCCATTTAATGTCAGGTTCCAACTGATCCAGATATTAACGTTCCTCATGCATCCCTTGTGATATCAAAGTTCAGGGTTGACGTGAATGTGTGAAAGTGGCTTCTGTTTTCACATCAAGCATGTCCTTTCCTGTGATTGTGTTTAGTTTTTTCTGGGACGTCACATTGCAAACACCGGCTGCACAAACTGGACTTGACTTGCTTTGTGAGGCGTTCAAAATGCAGACTGACAAAGAATGTTTCAGCCAGCCTCACCTGCATCTAATGTTTCAGTCCGCCTCCCTTTAGAAAATTCCCCAGTCCTGCCTCGCCATTGTTGCGTTCCGGAGCTCACATCTTGTCTCTCAGCGGAGCCTCCGGAACTCTCGAGAGGATCAGCAGCAGTTGCTTTGGGTTTTAATGAGTGACATCTTAAGTCTCAACGTCTCAGAGGTCTCCACATGGTACCTGTCCATGCTATCATCCATCTTTTAAACCTCCTCATGTCGATCCCCTTCCCCTTCAGAAAATCTAGTCTTTTTAAAAAGCTGGATGTTAATGTATTTACAAGTGGATTATTTAAAAGGCTACATGTCAGACCGATTTGTATCTGATGGCTGTGCAGCTCGACTCACCCAGCTTCCTTTTCTCTGCATGTCGGTTAGCTTGTCTTCCTCCCCTTTTCCTTTGCATTTCTAACTCACCTCATGTGATTGGGGCATAGCTGGGTTGTTAATCCTTTCTGGTATTCCTTGTGTTCCCTAATGCAAAGACAATGCATGGAACATAGTAGGGACTAAGCAAATACTTTCCATTCTGAATCTAATCTGTATTGTGGATCTACACTTTACAGGTCATATTATGATCTAGTTTGTAAGCTCTTTAGAAGGAGTCATTTACAAGTATTGTGCTTGGAAACTGCTGGGCTTGTTTGTTATTAGATATTAAACGTGCAACTATGTTATTATCTTTTTATAAAGCAAAAGAAAAGTTACAACAACAAAAAAAAAAAACGGCAATAATGTGAAAAGTGATCTTCTATTGGAAATGGTGGCACTTTCATTTAAGTGCTCAGGCATCTTCCACTTCACTAAATCTTTTAACCTTTTGATCAGCTTACCGTTGCGTCGCAGACACATTGTTGGGAGCTTCGTCTCTCGTCTTAATGTCTTTGGAGATTAGCCACAGCAATGTGGTATTCCTAAGAAAATGTGCATTTGTTTTGTGACGCTCACCTTTGTGATATCATTCTCTTTCAAGGAACATTTTCAAAGTCAATAGAAAACTGCATTCAACACTTCTGTTTCATACATGAAACTCTTAAAGGGAAGTGAATCTCTGAAGCGCCAAAAAGGGAGAATTCGGGACTTGCTCATCATAAAAGGTTTACGAGCCGGAGTTTGAAGTGAAACGCAAAGGAGCTGTTGAGAATCATTTCAAAAAGGCCAATGCAGGACACAAGTAAAATGCAACGGCATGGCGAAGACATTTACTTCTCACTTTGGCTTGCTATAAATTGTATTTGGGCTTTTGTACCTGCACAAAGCCGAGACACTTTGATCTCATCTGAAAGTATGTTGTCGGCTTAATCTGCCAAAACGAGGCACCACAACCACCCAAACAAACATCAAAGTTAAGCCCGGGCAAGTTCAGGAATAAGTGAGATTATTTTAATTGGAAAATTAATTGGAGTTCTTATTGAGTCCCTCTGAGGTAAACCTTTGAATTTAATTTGATTAAAAAAAAAATAGTAAAATCACTTAGTTGTTAAGGCAATAGTTGCTGGGTTGCTCATCTCATAATGAAACCCAAACAATGATGCATGGGGAACTATTATGCCTTGTGTTACGTGCTGTATGACACATCCTAGATATGCCAATGTTCTTATCCTCCTCATGACTAGTTGTGTTTGCAAACTGTAAAGCAAATAGTATATTAAAAGATTAGCAGTGCAAAGGTCTCCAGGTCGAGGTGGAGCTTAGGAACATTGTAAGGAGATCTTCAGCCTGAGCAAAATGTACATTACATTTACAACCAATAGCACAGCACACACACACACACACACACACACACACACACACACACACGCACACACACACACCCAGCACATAATCTGCACAATAAAACGGCTGCACCTGTCATCATCATTAATTGTACCCACTCGCATTCTGGTGCATT
>CAAKHC010002974.1:0-13048 GCA_901007825.1 Macroramphosus scolopax | reverse complement strand
TACTGGATGCCATTTTTCTCAGACATGTCTTCACACATTCCCGCGTGGCTTTAGACACATTAGGGGGAATTACTCGGTGTGTCAAGTCAATGCACCAATACCAGCTCTTAAGCTTAGGATATAACCACACCCTAACAAGAGCAACCTGTATGCATCGTGTTGGTTCACTTTGACATGATGTAGGGAGCCATCCTGCTGGTGTTGGGGTCCACAATAATTGGAAATGCATGTATTATTGCTGTTGGTCATTGGTCTATCACGTTTTTATGAGTAATTCATTAGGAATTATGCCAATCAGCAGCCCAAAGAGACGTCACATGGCTTCCTTTAATCAAACAACCCACAAGGTATTTGATTATTTACAAGACAAAGGACAAAGGAAAGCAGCCAATCCCCACATTTAAAGCTGGAACAAAAGTTTCCTGGATAATTAATCATTGATCTTTAGGATTATTGTTGGTTTCCTGTTCGTCCGAGGCCAGGTGACTCAGCTGGAATCCAACGTGGTGTTCACTTCCTTACAGCAATAACAACTATAAAAAGATTCCACAATTAAAAGAGAGGTTTCCACAGCTTTTAGACTGTCAGACCGACATGTCATTTTGAGTTTATTCTGACCTTTCAAAAGATGAGATGAAAAAAAAAAAAAAATGCCGAACAAAGCCTGGTCTGGTTTATTCATCAAATTTGAACATGAGCTGGAAAAAAAAAAACTTATACTGTTGAGTTGCTGAAATGTCACCGAAACAGACAACCTTGGCTTGTATGTTATGATGTGGCTGAGAGCAAGAAAACATTTTATCAGCACTTCTGTCCCCTTACTGTATGTGCACTGGTACGAGGGAGACAAGCGATCCATCACCCCGCAAATATACTGTGTGTCACTGAGAAAAAGTGCTCCTGCAGCAGAGTGAGCGCCCCACACGTCCATATTTTTAATGTCTGCATGTGAAGTTTGGTCTCTTCTGGCTTAAAATTCATAACCTCTGGATCTCCTCCAGAGGATAACATATCATTTTTGGTGGAAGCGTTTTACATCGCCTTTGCTATTACTGCAGGAAATAAAAAAAAAACAAGCGTTCCTATTATGATGCACGGGGGCCATAATCACCCTTCTACCAAAGAGATTATGTTTTCTGTGTCTCGCTGCCTGGTAGCAGGATTAGACAAGAGCTAGCAGGTTGATTTTCATGGAACTTGACGGAGGGGACGATGAAGAAACCGTTCAATTTGGGTGAAGATCCGGCAATTCTCTTGCAGAACAAGTGAGGTAACTGGTTGCCTCATCTTCAGTCAATTACTGTACAAATGGAGTTAGCAACCTGCCACCAAAGTATTTCTGAAATACAGAAAGAACTAAAGGCCGAAACATTTCTAGTCTATGACGGCCTTTGTGCAGGTCCGTGCTCTCACGCTGCCCTTCTACTTGCTAATTGCTTCTGGGAGTCTTGTTCCTCTGGAATGTGTCACAGTCTCACAGTAGGATAATAATTTGTCAGGAGTGGCATCAAGATTTTTCCCATTTTTAACCAGATTCAATAAGATGGCACTTTACCAAACGAGGGCTTATTTTTATTGCTAGATTAGAAGTGCTTGCTGAAAGAATGTTCGGGCCCTCCTCCTTTGCAGCTCATTTGGTGCAGGGCAGGCTGACAGTTT
The DNA here is from genome assembly GCA_901007825.1 of Macroramphosus scolopax. Lineage (NCBI taxonomy): Eukaryota > Metazoa > Chordata > Actinopteri > Syngnathiformes > Centriscidae > Macroramphosus > Macroramphosus scolopax. The sequence goes on along the minus strand of CAAKHC010002974.1, from coordinate 11,389 downwards.
TGAAAGAACAGGCCTAAGGGAATGCAGTGCAAACGTCTGATGTTGTATCTTCTTGGTCCAGCGCTTGTTCTTTTGGAGCTCTGCTGAACCAATCTTGCTCCCCGTACTTACCAGACCCTCAGGCGCCACTTTGATCTCGCTTACCAGGACAGCAGTTCAAGCATCTTGTTATATTTGACTGTTTAATCCATCAAATGTGTTTGCCTCAGCAATAGGCTAATGAACATCTCTATCCAGGCCTTATTGCTGTTGAACAAATTCAGCCATAACAAATGCTTGTAGAATAAATTTGTGTGCGATTTCAAAGGGCTAAATGGTCTTTCTTTCTTGAATTGCTTTGTTTGATGCACGTTTTAACCACCTTTAGTGACTTTGCAGGACGAGTACAGGAAAATCCACCCACCACATTTTGCATGGAATTCTAATACCGTGCTGGCCTGCTCAGTTTTAGTAGAGCAAAGTCTCCTGAGCAAGCATTTTAGGTTGTGTCCTTCTGCTGGCATGTCCAATATAATCGCCTGTATCAGCCCCCTGTGGCTAAAATGCCAAGCCACTAAGCAAAATGTCTCAACTAATTAGGGGCTTTAAAAGCAAAGCTGTAGAAATGCATCATATGTTGCTAGCTTTGTCATTTCTGCTCTACTTTTTTCCATATCTACAGTATCTTATATTTTGCTACCTTTTCACACTAAAACCAAGGTAATACAGAACTTATTTATACAAAACCGGAGTAGGGCTGTACTTAACACATCCTGTATTTTGGATGAACCATAATTTAATGTTATTAGTTATTTATCAGGCTTTAATCGGACGTTGACTCTGATGCACTTGCAGCACAACCTTGTTCTTCACCACAAATCTATCTTTCCATTCGGAGCCTTGCATCGCTGCAGCTACTTCAATCTGTTTCAACTCCTAACAGACATTTAAGTCGTACATGTTCTCCGCGCTGCTGCAGCTCCCAGATGTTCAGTACATCTGACATGTGTTTCATAGCCGTTTACGCGGCGCACTCACTGTCACTCGGCGCCCTTTTTTCAGATTCTGCAAATGTTCCTTCAATTAAGTATTTTTATATCTTTTGGGTTCGGTGCTTTTCAAGTCACGTCTTTTGTTGTGGGAATCAAAGCCACCTGGTGCAAAAAAAATCCAAGGGGCGGAGTGAGCAGACGAGGACGTATCCTGTTCACGCCGATGCATGGACTATCACAAGGAATGTCACTTCTCATTTGTTTATTTCACGGCGAGCACTCGGGCGACGCAAACTGACGGTCTCTCCTTGAAAGTATCTTGTGCACGTCAGTCTGTATTATTGATGCAGAGAACCATGTAGAAACGACAGGCCTCGGGGGTGTCTGTCTCTGGAAGCAGGAAATATCTGCCGCCAATATTTTTTCTATCATTTCTGCACGCAGGAAAAAAAAGGCTCGCCAGGTGTGCACACAGTTTCTCAGAAATGCCGCGCATCAGTGGTTTCACCCATGTACACCTGGAAGCAGGGATCCAATAACCCCACTGATTCTGGTCCAACATATTTGTGGTACCCACAACCAACAAAAACAATGAGTGAATTCATTTCAAAGGAACTAACTAGGTGAGCTTGGAGACTGGAGTTGGAAAACGTCTGTCTATCCTTGCATGGCTGTGAGCCCCCCCTCCCCTCTTTTTTTTCACCTTTGCAGTTTGCATAGAGGTTTGATAAACCTGACACCAGGAGATGGATTTCCCAGCCAACTTAGGCCTGAAGTAATGGGAATCCAGAGCGTAACAAATGTTGGTGCCAGTAAAGAGCTGGCTCCGCTGGGTGTGCAGGTGGTCCTCCATTCCCCTGTCACACACACACACACACTCACACACACACTGCTCCCCCAAAGTGGCCATGGAGACTAGGGCAAGATTATTTTGGAGGTCAGGTTACAGACCAGGTCTTTCACTACCCATTAGTCACACTTCAATTTCTGTGATGGGACTTTTTTTGTTTTTTTTTACTGTCCCCTCACATTTTTTGAAAATGTATACACAGCCTTTTCCCCCGGACTCGAAAGGTCAAAGAATGCTTTTTCTAATTTCTTGTCCGCTCTGATTAAGTTCATCTTAACTAGGGTGCTGCGCCTGTGGTAAGCTGGTGTCATTTAGCTTTTATGTTCCCAAAATACAGTGTGGCCTCCATCTGACATACATGATGAATACAAGCTTTGCAGCAGATTTAATGGGAAAATGTTCCGTTCAGATTTATAGTTAATGAGTTCATAGGGTTTCCCCTTCCACTTCGATTTTTTTTTCCCAAATCTTTTCGCCCATCGTCAGTTAATAATGTGTATTGATTTGATTTTTCTGGCCTGTTTGCAATTACAAACGGGGGCTTGCTGGTTGTTTTATCCTGAAAAGGCCATTAAATGTTCCGTCTTTCAGCACATCAACAAGGAGCTTTGGATAATATTTGGATCAAATCATCGCGTGCCATCAAATGGTTGACAAAAGGGGTCGAAATAAGTTTACCAAGTATTAAGCTCATGTGGCAACCTCGTCACTTCTCATAGCCAAGAAGTGAACTAACTCGGGCTGAATATCTTTGACATATTTTGCCTCAGAGACTCTACTCATTCCCCTTTGCTTGTATTATTTAGTCACTGTTTTAGCTACTTGATTTAAATTGCCAATTTGTTTTGGGGTATTTGACATGTACACTAATGTGCACAGTCATTTCAGGGACACGGGGGTTAGTGTAATTCAGCGCTGGACATATTTTTCTGCCATGGCGGCTCATGGGCCCAAAAGAAACTGGTGACTTTCAAAATACATGCAATGTCTTTATATCACTAAAAGACAAGAGTGAAGGCGTCACTGTGGTGTGTCTGTGGTGTTTTTAGAATGTACTATACTTCATATATTCATGTTACTGTATCTTTATGGAATAAGGACAGATTGACACACGGAGGGACAGTTCTTGATCTGTCCTTCATATTGTCAAAGATATAACTGGAGTGGCAAAAAGTCATTACAGAGATCAAACGTGATCTGAACATCCTCCCAGCGGGAAGCATCTTCGGCGGCGAACACCAGGTGAAACGTATCAGGAGTTGCTGGAGGAAATTACAGTACATCACGGTTCACCTAGCATTTCAGTTTGGGGCCTGTCCGATGGGATCAGCTGCATGGCTGCGCTGTGGAATGAGTCGGGGCTGTACCATTTTAGACGGTCCGACTCCGGCACCTCTTAAAGTCTGAACTGTGATCATGATGGAATGCTGTTAGTAGTGGGTAGTAGTATCCCCCCCCCCTCGGCGTCATGACCTCAGCCCAAAATATTTGATTCCTACGGGTGCAGGAGTCACATCAGGGCCTTTCAGCATTAGTCTACCAAAGTGGTGACCCTTTTAATGTCACACTGGTGGTTATCTGTATGTGCTGCAGCCTGGTTAGACAGTAGGGAGCCTTCATGGAATTTAGTAACTCCCGGAATGCTGATCCCCTTGCCACGCCTAGCATGAGCTCTTAGTGATGCACAGGCCAAGTTCAGAGCAAATCTATGTGCTCCAATATAAAGATATATCTTGTAGTGCCTCTGGATGACATTTTAGTCGTCTCGAATGAGAATGAGATGCACTGAATGTAAGCAGTATTTATATGAAGAGAAAGCTCATTTCCTTTCTGCGTTGTGTCGCTGACCTGACCCTGCAGTCACTACTTCTTGTGTTTTCCCTCACATGATCGGCTGGTGTGAGCGCGACCTGACAGCTGCCCTGACTGGCCTGTGAATGTCCTGGTGGTCTTAGTAAAGTTATTGTAGCTTAAAGAAGAGAGAGGGATGAATTATAAGGAAAGTGCCTTCTGGGGGAAAAACATCTAGTGGGCTTTATGAGACGTGATCAACTGTTAAGATCTTATCAAGAATGGAGCTCGGTACGGTCTAAATGTACAAGCGTTTTCCACAGGCGCAACTGTTTCTTAAAGTACAGTGTTTTTGTCACTGCACTTAAGCACTTTGCCCATCATGAGGTTTTTAAAAAAAACCAAAAAACGCCACTTTGAAAAAGTGTACAATCCTTCTGGAGCACTTAAGCTGAGATCTTCATTAGCGTGCTCCACGGTTTGCTGTGTTAAAACGACAGAGGCCGAGGCCCTGCACCCTGCCTGCCTGATCTGCTTCTCGCTAGCAGAATGCCCCGAAATCCCACGGATAAGTAATAGAAGGTGTAACTCCTTAAAAGCTTAAATTGAGTCAAATGGGAGGAAAAAGGGGAAATGACTGGCTTTCTTCTCCATTAGCACTCAAATTAATCCACTCATCTCTCATCTCTATAAATGCACGAGGCACTGATGCTATAATAAGGAGCTTTATGTTGAATATTTCATTTCCTTAATTATTTTGGGCTCCCTTTTCTATTCAGTCTGAAGTCCATTTGTTATGCCCTGCTATGAATGGTTAATGAAGAGAGAGGCAGTCTTGCGGAGACGAGTGCGACTCAGACTGTTTCTCAGCCTTTGTTGTAGTCGTCATGTCCTGAGTGTATATTTTTAAAACACTCGCAGGATAATTATCAACTCCCGTTAATCATTTTTTATCCTGTCTCACATCTTGGTACCAGGAAGTCTACATTTGGACCTATGATGTTATATAATTTGCGGTTCTCCGCGCTGAAGGGAGTTGACTTTTCCCTTTTGTTTCTCATTTGTTCACTATTTTCGGTCAACAGAGGACCCTTATCTTTGGCTGTCAGTCAAACCACGGCGGAAGAAAGGCGACCCGGCAAAGGCATAATGGCACGAGTGATGGATTACTCTTTTATTCTGCAGGCTTTTGATCTGCTGCAATGGTGTGTGCGTGCTCACACATGCACGTCTGTGTTGGGATTAACAGGAGAATACGTGTGAGGAAAAACCTTGTTTCTGGGACGTTCGGTCCGACTCAGAATAGGGGGAATAATGTCATTTAGCTGGCATATTAAAGTTAATTCATGACTATCTGACACAGTTGTACTATTCTTTTATACCCAGCAGTATTAATATAATCATTTAAGACTTATTTTGCAGGTGCTTTCAAACCCAAAGGCCCAATAATAGTTATTCATGTGGTATATTTCCTTTAAACAGTGGCAGCAGCGTTCTCTAACACAGGGAATAATTCAACGCCCCCCTCCTTCCTTTCATTCCAGCAAAGTGATGCATTCTGATGCAAAGCTTTGGGAGATTTTCTAATGAGCGCTATTAACAATGCTGAAGTTGATTTGTGCTTTTGAAAGCATCCCTTTGTGTCCATGTGGCTTTTCCTGCATGCCAATGGGAAATTAGAATGATAAAATGCTTCATTAGAACACCGCAAGTTTGTTCTGTGGAAGATTGACTCCGGAGGGTTGGTGGAAGCGAAACCACAGAGTCACATGTTCTTGCTTTTTTGTGTGCGGTTGAAGTTTAACACGTAATAGACTGAGGAGCGGGACTAAGCTTTGAGTGCATTTCAAAAAGCAGTGGACACTTTAGCCGTTTCGGACTACTTATCTTCTCGAGCTCTCGCACCTCATACTCGGTGAGAATCAGACCTTTATTGAGGGAGAGCATCTTGAAGGCCGTCCGTCAGAGACAAAGTGAAGCCTTCTCGGGTCGGGAGAGACGTCTCTGTGGGGTTTTCATCAGGAGCCTCCCTCTGAAAGGTTTTTAGATTTATAAACGTCTCTCCAGTACTAAGCTGAGATACTTCACAAACTATTGGCCGCCGCTTTTTATCATCCACTTGCTCACTTCAGGTTTGTGTGTAACTTTTGTTTCTGCAGTCTCGATGATGATCTTTCATCTCTTTTTGTATTTTGTTGTTTGGTGGTGCACTTGTCTATTTCTCATGGCATTAGCTTTGTATGATGGACGAGCTAATGACAAGGTTTCTAAACACTCTGGGAGAAACTTATTGGAGCTTAATGCCCACAGAAAACAGCCCATCAACCCTTTCTGTGTTGGGCTAACTTCTTGAGTGTAGCCTGCCTTGCTTGCCTCATCATCCTCTGTTCTTCTCCAGCTGTTTCTGGGACCTCAGCTCCTCAGCATGTTATCTGAAGGTGTGCCACATCCGTGGCCTGTCTGCCTTTTTCTCTGGATGTCAACCTTTTGAGAATGGGAGGAACCTTCATACGTTTATGACACTGACAATATTCTCAGAAAGCAGGATGCAATGTAGAAACAGGTTGCAGCGCTGCAGGTCTGTTGAAGGTAACCTGTGAAATGTAACACCGCTGAACAGCTGGTCAGAGTACATCACAGCATCGCTCTTCCTCCACGTTTACACATTTAGAAGACTATCGAGGCAGCTTGTGAGAGTTCTACGTCCACCTACACAGAAGATGAGACATCTTTCTCTATCCTGGTCGTTTTACCTGAAGGCGAGCTGATGAATGGGGTGTTTGTTGTGTATTAGTGCTGAGGGGGGCTATCTGTTCCAGAGCCACACCTGATAGTAATCTCAGTGGAGTTGGGGGTCATTGAACATACAAGACTAATAGTCTGAAAATTAGGCCGGGTAGTGACATTATCAGGGGAGAACAGAAGTGAATTGAACAATGTAGGTTTGAAGGTAGAGAGAGGACGACACTCAAGGTCACCTGCCAAGACACGTGTGGATAGATGGAGCCAACATCCATATCATTGATTGCTAAGTTCCCCTTTGAAGTTCCATGGAGTTGCACTGAGCCTTTGTCTAGCAAGCTGTTCCTGACCCTGCTATATCCTTTGCCTTTGGGGATTTCCTTATTGCTGGAGCAGCAGCTATCTCCCAAGTCGTGCAGAAAACAGGTGTGCATAATGAACTATTGCTTCTTATAAGTATTACACTTCTATTGCATATTTCTACTCAGAAGGGGTTTCCCTGATGATTTGACTGTGGATAAAAACCCCACTAACTAATGTGGCTTGTGTCTTTAATGGGAAAGGGTACGATCTCTGCAGTAGTCACAAATATTTGTCGGCTCCAGCTCCGATCGGCTACGATGGAAACATGACACCGGCGTGGACACTCTGCATTGCTATGACACACACATTGCCTACATGCAAACACTGTAAACACACCTGTCAACTGCCAGGCGTAATGCTGTTAGACCAGAAACACAGCATCAATCAAGGGGCTCCACATAGAACAACAAGGTAGCTGCTGGTTGTGTAGATCGTAGCTCCCGTAGAGTTTCACACATGGAGGCTGCGATGCTGATATGAGCACCAACCTGTGTGGCTGCTAGCAGCTCGCTCTCAGTCCTTCTGCTCTGCTGTGCAATGAACATGACAACATCAGAAAAGCTTGTTTACTGACAATTTTGAAAGGAGGCAGTCACTTAAAAACATTGAAAAATATCCATGCTAGTTCTGGTGTGAATGGGATTTGTAAGGACGTCAGTCTCAAAAGAGGCTCAGAGGAGCACAGGGGGCCAGAGGGTACCGAGGGGGCACAGTGCTGTAACGTGCCTCAGTGTTGCTTCATTCCCCCGTCTTAATTGGGCTATCTAAATGCATCCCCAGTTTGTCAATACCCGCCGGGGTCCCAGATAAAAATGATTTGTCTCATGCATTCAGCGACATGCCCTGCTGTTCCCTTTAGACAGTGTGCCCCACCAGTCGTCAGCAGCAGAGTGTAATGGAGTGAGCTCGTTGTTTTTTTTGATTTTCAATGAGTCGCCGGCAAAGAGGTGCTTCCCTTTTTTTTCTGGTCTTGAAGGATCACCGGCACATGCACAAATTCACATACCCAACATACATAATACATATTTGCTCAGTTGCACACACACACACACACACACGCACACACACACGCTCTCCCTGAAGGTCAGCACGAAAAGCCCATCTTATCTGTTTTTATGTGCTCTGTTTCCCACTGTCCTTGTCTTTTCACGCCTCCTGTCGCCATGTGCCATCACCTCCCCTCTCAGCACTGGAGCCACTGTTATCTGGCACACAGTCCTGAGAAGAATTTCAGGCCAAAAATGTGCCCTTGGTGTTTGGACTGTGGAGCAGAAGTCGGATGCACACACACGCACACACAATGTTTGACGTTTTCTTTCACTTATTTTGTGGCTCGGGCACATCACCTTGCACAGGACTTTGTGCAAAAGGCTGCTCCTCTTCATCCTCTTAGCTGAAATATGATAAACACAATTTGATCACACAGTTAGATGTGTTGTATAACTTCCACATTCTTCCTGTGGTAGCTCAGACTATCCCAAAGGTATTTACCTCTTCCTGAATCACATGCTGCAGTTAAATGTTACTTTCCAAAATTCCCCGAACCAATGTTTGTAAGATTTAATATGATCCAGGCACGTACAATCATATACAGCCACCATGACAATCTGGAGGGAGATTAGCAAACAACTAGACAACAGCAGTAGCCAAGCCTGGGTAAATTGTGAATTGGGCCGGGGAGCTAACAGGTGTTGCCCAGCTGTGCTTGCGGACGTGATGACATAGTATTAGTCCTGAGAGCCCATCAGCAGCAGCACACCGACTTTCACGGCTCACTGTTTACGACACAGGTCAGCATTTTTTCCCTGGCTCGCAGCCAGGATTGTGTTTATCAGCGGCCCCGCTGTAGGGAGAAATAAAGCACGTCTATTTAGTTGCCATTTAAGGGATGTTTGTCGACATATAAGTGACTGATTTTTTTGCAATCTTTCTGTTTGTGCTTTGTCAACCCTGGACAAGAAACTTTCCCTTAAAGCTGAATCTTAAGAACCGTCACGGCAGTCTAGACTGGCTGCAGACGGTTATATTGATAATGAGTGATTCATACCTTCCTAGAACAGGCAGCGCAGTTTCCCGTCAGACTGGAGCTGCAGATAACTTTGGAGATCGATTTTTGTACATGCAATTAACTGGCAATATTCAAGCTCTCTCCGTCACTCATCTGTTAAAGGGGGTATTGTTAGCAGACTGGCTTGAATCAGAGAGAGAGAGAGACCGGCTCCTTCAGATTGAAAAGGTTGTCAATCTTTTTTTTTTCAGTCTAATGAAATGATTGGGGGATGGGTGCTTGTCACAATGTTATAAATTCACAGGCTTGGTAGGGGGTGTTTTCAAGTCTATTCAAGCCCTTTGGGGGGGTTGGGGCAGAAGAAAAGTCCCAAAACAGCCTCAACTACAATAACTCACCCGAGGCAACCGTTATAATTTTGCATTGGGGGGTTATCGCTGGAGTCCATCTGCGTTTTGTGGTTTTACATGGAATTAGGAGACTAAATGGCTCATTTTGTGCAAACTGACACACTACGGTACATTCCTGTAGCATTCAATTAATTCCAACTCTGCTGCTCAGACCACCAACCTTCTTCTTTTGCTCTCAGATGAATGCAACATTTGAGTTGGCACGCCTACACTGTTTACACCCGTAGCGCTACTTTTTTTTTCTTCCTCCTTTTCTCAGGGGTGTGTGGGTGTAATTATTCTCCAGAAGTTTCCCATCAAACTCAAACCGTCTTTGCAAGGAAATGAGAAGCTTTCCCTAAATTTCAGATCGGTTGCTCTCATTTTGCAGATACTTGTGGTAAACGGTTTACTTATTTTGATTTTGAAGGGAGGTTTTGCCGATGCTGCATGCTTGAAAGCACGTCTTTAGTCGGGTTTTTTTTCGCAGCCGAGCCTACAAATTGAATTATTTCATAATCAGATGACCCACATCCCAGTTGTTCTAAACTAGTTGGGACGGGAAGGGATAAAACAATTCCTTCTCTTGCTGAAAAGTCTGCTTTATGCAGAGATCTACTGCCTCCAGGAAAAATCAGACTGTCTCTCATTGTTAACAACAAAGAGAAATGTAGAACACATTGCAGGCTTTCAACATTACCGCTCAGGGTTGGGAAAAGTGCTTCTGTTACCATGTTGTCATTTATAGGTATGAAACGAGGCACCTGTGATGAAAGTTTATTGTCCCTTTTCAGAAAGTGCTTATGATATAGTTTTGTATGCATCATTTATTTATGTATCTAAAAATAATTGTCTTGGTCGAGGTCATGGCTTGCAGCATCAGCAATGCCACTGATAAATAAAATACGAAACATTCCATGGGAGGCGGAACACTGTTGAAGCATCGGCGGATGAGTCAAGTTACAGTCCGCGCAGAATTATTGTTTTAAATGAGCAAACGTCCCCAAGGTCTGAGGCTCTGTGATCTATGAAGGCGCTGTCGTCTCGGATGGTGAATCTCAGAGAGCGAGGGAATTTTTGGAGAAGAGAACGGTTGTGCTGACATCCTCTCCGTGCAATCCCTTGTCCTTGTAGGACAGAAGAGGAAGAGAAAAAAAACAGCACCAGAGGCTGACTTGGCTATTCCTCTGAGCTCCGTCATAAATCCGACTGAACATTTCTGAACATCTGTTGTGGATGATTAGCTCCATGGCTAGCAGAGTTTGACCAGAGGGAGTGGGAGCCAGTGTGTTTGCGAGTTGTATGTGTGTGTGTGTGTGTGTGTATACTTAAGAATTAGGATTTTGCATTTGTTTTCTTCCCTTTTTTAAGAGAGAGAGAGAGAGACAGATTTTTTTTTTCTAAATGGTTTCATTACCCACAAAACATGTTACAGGACATTTGTCCTATTGGCACAGTCCCCCTGGGTTAAGCTTGTTTGCATCAAGGACACACTTTGTTAGTTTCTGTTGTAATTAAATGATTTTAAAAATCTGTGCAGGGTTTATCAGGATAATCCAGGAATATCAGATGTTTATCCTAAAGCTGCATAAGAGCAGATTCTCTCCCTGGATGTTGGTTAGTAGAGAAGACTATCCTCATCTGTAGTCATACCTAAAGCGGTTTATTCTACAGAAAGGTGCACCTCAGCATTGTTCCTCATTGGTCAAGGTTCAAAAAGGTAAGGCCCCCAAGCCTCCTCCCTCTGAAATTTGACACCACTGACATCACATGGTGGGTTTGGCTTCTCCGGGGCAGTCCTCTGAACACCCTCTCAGTGTGTGAACAAGCCCTGCTTCTGAAGGATCTCTCCCTGAGCCACATTGCTCCATAGCCACAGCTGGAAACGTATAGCTGGAAAAGCCAAAAAGGGGACACTTCCCCTGGTTTAATGAAACGTTGGCGCATGGAATAACAGAAGAGCGACTTGAGAATACTTTCTTTCTCACACTTTTTTTTTTCTTCTTCTAACAGGACCTTGTTCAGGGATAATCTTTTGTGGATACTGCAGGAGTTTCTTTCCCCAGGATCTGGACACTTTGCTATTTTCTCTCTGGAATAAGTTCCCTAACACTAAAAAAAGGAATAAAAAAAGGATTAATTTATAAGTGGACATAATTGACATGCATGGGTAAGTGTCAAATTTGCAAAAAAAAAAGGTTGTTTCTTTTTTAAAAAAAAAGAAGTCTAAAAATGTCTTGACTCATCATATCTTCAGTCCATTATGTGTTATTTC
>CAAKHC010002972.1:51634-63531 GCA_901007825.1 Macroramphosus scolopax | reverse complement strand
TGTGACTCAGGGACAACTGATGACTATCGGCAGTATCCGTTGTTATCCAGAGTCCTGACATCGAAAGACCCCAACTCTCACTCTGTTAGGACCGTTGGTTGTCTCCCCTCAGCTGGACCTTCTTTCAGCTCAAACATCAAGTGAATTAATACACATTCACTCATGACGACAGTGAACCAAAGTGTTGATTGGACTCGACCTGCTGCTCTGTCCTGCCTCTGCGACTGATCCATTTCCACCCTCTTTGATAAACTTACAAAACAGGATGTGCTGGATTGATGCCTCCTCTTCCATCTCAGTTATCAAACCCCTCTGCTTCGTGAGACACCACGTCTCGTACCACCACAAGCTTTGACAGCAGCCTGTAGTCATTAGGAAGCTGAATCCATCCCCTTTGAAGTATTGCCACCTAAAACCCTTGAGCCTCATAAGCTACCTTTTCATGTGGCCTCTGCAAACTGGCGTCAGCAGACTGAGGTGGTTTAATACTTTAAACGATAGTCCATATGGCTGGTCAGTGAGCCTCTGCAAGACAGTGGATGATCTTCATCTAATTCTATTATTACAGGTCAAATGAAAAACTTCTTCAGAGATGTTGATGATGTGAAGTCACGGTTCACTTTATATATTCTTGCTGTCTGACAGATGAGCCTGAGCATTATTGCCGTCCTGTCTTTGACAGCCAGAGCATCTCTGGTTTTCTCACACCTGACGTGAGGGCATGAGAGTCAGAGGACAGTAATAGACTCGCTGTGCTCAGTGCTCTGATTCCACTCAATCCCCTTATCTTACCGATTCTATTTCTTGCCCTAAAAAAGTAATGATATGTTTCCAAGAAGGAGCACATCTCATCTCTATGGCAGTCTGAGAGACACGGCGGAAGGCAGATGTGTGGCTGTTTCCTCGCAGCTCAATCTTTGCTCTCCGTAATTAAACTTTAATTGCAAGCAAGGGCCTCAACATGCTGATGTGCACTGTTTGGAAACAATTTCATCTTCCTTTTCAAAACGGCTAAACCTCTAAACACCAAAGTGACTAAGTTTTTTAATACATGGCCTCACAGGTGGTTCATACTGGAGCAACATTTTCGATGCTGTGGGTTTTAGGATTCGCAGGAAGGTCAATCAATTAGGGGGAGTCCATTGAAGTTGTTTACGCTACCCAGATTACTGGTACACGATCCACCTTATCGGTCTGCAGGGACGAGCAGCAAGCTTGAGCTGTGTGGTCAGGGGAGCAGAGATCCACCTTATTGCGGTCAGCAGTTAGCGGGCTCTTGTTTTTGCACTTGAAAGGACGAATTCACAGAAAGACACAACAGACAAGTTGGAAAGTATAGACATAAATCATTATAATGACCTTTTCTTCTATTTTCTCTCACATTTTTTTTCTGCAAAAGAAACTTTCTGTTCATTCCTATGGCATTGGCAAGGTTATTCAATTGATAAGACTGCATTCCTGCAGAATAGGAGGGAGTATAAGTGGCATTCTCTGTCCAATGAAGAACATTTTTATATAAATCACAAAATCACGACATGACTTTGTGTTTTTTCATGGTGCATCAACGGAAGTCCGCCCGGCAGTCGAGGTCTATAGCAGCATAACTAAGGAATGGTTCAAGCCCTAACCACGAGCTTCAAAATAAGAAAGTCTACTCTTAAAAATAGAGACGGCGTCTGTCTCTCGGACCAGAACTAGAAGATTGTTCCACAGGAGAGGAGTCTGAAAGATGAAAGCTCTGCCTCCCACTCTAGGAACCGCAAGTCCAAACTGGGAGCGAAGTGTTCTAGTGGGATAATAATGTACTATGAGGTGTTTGAGATATAACGGTGCCTGAGCCATTGAGGACTTTGGAGGTGAGGAGAGGGATTTCAAATTCTATTCTGGATTATTTGGGGGAGCCGGTGCAGAGAAGATAACATGGGAGAAAAATGATAATTTTTCCAAGATCTTGTCAGTCCACATGCAGCAGCCTTATGGATCCGCTAGATAATAACCAAGACTGGAAGTCATAAATGCATAGACTAGTATTCCTGCATCTTATTGAGACAGGAAATGTCTTCAATGAAGATTGTGTACAGTGGTGCTGCAGGCCAAGGCATCGCTTCTAGTGTCATTGTATGATTCGACAATATATATATTTCTATTGAGGGGTCAATTACAGTAACTAGAGTTTTGTCTCAGTTCAATAGCAGATAATTGCAGTTGATAATTGCGGCTGTCGCTCTTCTCTCTACTGAAACAGAGAGGGATACGCAACACAGTCGACGGTGAGCTGGAAACGTCTGAGTCATTGCCGTGTCTGTTACATCGGACGTTTCTTTTGAAATTTATATAATATTGTTTTTCTGTGAAGCATCATTCATATGTCAGTGAACTTTCGCAGAACGGAGAAGAATCCGTCTGAAAAGCACAGTAATGATTTTTAGATGTCAGAAAGGGCAAAGTGAATGGAAATGCACCATTATCTCCCTCCCCCATTATCATATTACATAACACCTTTTTGAAATCATCACATACTAATTAGAGACATTATGAAAATTCAAGGCAGATGTCTGCTTGCTCTGACTGACTTACCAATGATGCTACCCATACAAAGATGTTTTAATACATAATGTTATAAAGAAGGAGCAAGATGTAGAATGAAGCCTTCATAATCCACAGAAACCTCTCGTTCTCTTGCACTGATAATCGGTTACCTAAAGCCCTTGACGGCACTGTTTAGAAAGAAAGAACCTTGACAGTACACCCGTTACATAATGTATACGTCTCCCTGTCATCCTCCTTCTACTGATGTGAAGAGACTCACTGCTGGACAGGTATCGCTGATGGAGGAGAGGCTGGTTGGTCATGACACTCAGCTTCCTGTGATTGATGCTTCATTGCAATGTTCGGGGTTATTCAATAGTTAGGGTAAGTATCCAGGTACTTTATTGTAGAGAGGCAGCTGCATTGGATGGTTATCCACTGTTATATGGGGCATCCCTAAATTTAATCAATTTAAAGTCTCAGGTTCATAGTTCATCTATGTGATGAACATGCCCACACAAACACACAGAAGTGTGAGAAATAGAGTTTCGTGATGAGAATAACTTCCCTAGCCGTCGTGCGGCGTGATGGGGTAGGAGGCGAGTCTCACTTGTGCCGGCTGAGCAGTGAATCATGCTCTTACACAAAAAGTAGAAAAAAGGCATCGTGAATCATCCATTAGAGGCGGGGCGGTGCGTTTAGCTCTGTGTCTCTGGGCTGAACCTCGAACAATTAGCACCTTAACACCCCCTCAGAATCCCTCAAGAACAACGTATGAATCACCGCGGAGAGAATTGCTTTGTGTTCGCTCTCAGTCAGCATCTTTGTGCCTGCCAATCCTCGTCGCCTGTCACGGTGCATTTAAAAGAAATCTGAAACAGACATTTATTATTGGTACTTGTGTGGAAATACTCAAGCAGTTGACTCACGTTACCTGAAGAGCAGATGGCTAGGTCACCAGCTCTCGAGATAAGAGCACGGATTCAGTTCACCTCTCCATCTGTGTGCTTCATTAATAGTCTTTGCTCCTCAGCTGATCTTGTCGTGGCTGGTCAGCTAGCAGCTTAACCCACATCTCTTCCTGTCGTCTTGGAGGAGTAAGTACAAGGACTAATGATAGTGTCTGGTCTGACTGCCTGGAGTCAAAACCTTTGACTATCCCCAATTTGTCCTCTGGACGGGGATTTATCGCTTCCTCTCCGTGATGTCATCTTCTCGGCCTCTGACTGATTTTATTCTGCCTGAAGCCTTGTCTTTCATTCACATTGTTTTTTTTGTCATTTTATCTAATAATGGAGGTTGCCAGTGCAAAGAGGCTTACAAGAGGATCCCTGCACTTTCTACACAAAAGTACTTGGAAAGGATTAGACTGAAATATATTGTAAAGCATTCAAACTAATAGTCCAGAGAGATCAGGGCAACTCTTTTTTCCAAAGAAAGGTGTAAATGTGGGACTTAATGCATGTTTTAATAGCCTGTATAATCCTCTGTTGCTCACATTGCACCTCTTACCCCCCTGCTAGTTTGAATATTGTCATACCACCAAGCTGCTAAAATCCTTATTGAATTTCTTACCATCTGACGTCGTCGTCTATCTAATAATCCGACCTCTTGCTGGGTGGGTTGATATGGCGCTGGAGCCCAAAGACCCCCCGCCTCTTCATCGAGTGATTTAGTGTGTGCTGCTGCTAGGTGAGATTCCCCTGATTAAATAAAGTTAAAAAATGCATATGTGAATTGGTGGAGTGGCTCCGTGTTGCTGTTTAATTCAACGAAAAGTTCAGGCTTCTTCAGTCTAGCTTGAAGAGCTCTTTGGACTGGATCTGAGGGAGAAGAGCAGGAGTGACAATGTGAAGGAGACGGGGACAAACATTTGGCTCGGCATGGTGGAGGAAGAAAAGCTACATTCAGCTTCAGAATGAGTCAGCCCATACCTTCCACAGATGAATCATAGCTGTCATGGAGAAGGGCAAACATTACCATTGAACCTTGGCTGAAGAACTCTGTATGGTTGTGACATAATATGTGCAGTCAGACAAGTAAAGCTTCCATCTATGGTACATGTTGAAGTTTGCAGAGTGTGAAAAGCACTGCGAGAGAAGTCCAGGAAACACAGTTCCTCCACACTGCATGACAACACACACATTTTCGAAGCAGTCGCCCGTTTGTGTATATTTGTAACGGTCTCTTTCCTCCTCTGTTTCTCGCTCTCCAGGATCACGTTCTGCCACCTTCCCTTCCAGAGTAAATGGCTGTACGTGGGGACGGAGCGCGGCAACACACACATCGTCAACATCGAGTCCTTCATCTTGTCCGGATATGTCATCATGTGGAATAAGGCCATCGAACTGTGAGTGGCTAATACTCAGCAAAAGTGATGGTGACAGATATGATAGAGGCGGTGATGATGCTGGCGGGTCGCTGAGCCAACTGGGGGTCAGGTCAAGTGTCTCAGAGGATGACTGGTTGGGGTCACGGTGAGGTCGGCTACATTGATATGGAAACAGTTCCATACATCACCATAGGCATCATGTGCTTGGGTTTATCATCCATCCCGTTGTCATGACGCAGTACCTCATGAACGCCAAGAGGGAATTTCTTAAAAATGAAGATAAAATGATGAAGTGATGACATTCGATATCCAAAGGTCAACTGCCACTTGGCAGATCGGCGGAGGCATTCATCCACGAGGCTTTAGTTCATTTTTTTTAAAATCTCAACTCTTATCAGAGTGAAGAAAAGATGCATTAATAGTTAGAAAATTCTGACTGTCACCAATGTTTTGTAAAATAACACTGACTGACTACTCTATGTATTATACTGTTATTACTGTTGATATGTGGAGTCTTATATATCAAAGTGCTATAATTCAAATGTCTTTAGGACGTAAAGGTAGAGACAGGCAGGCAATAGTTACTGTGGTGGGGGATCATGACTGGGAGAGGCAAGTTGAGGCTGACTGGTAGATGAATGCGGAGTAATTGCTGATGAGGAGACACAATGGCAGAGGGGGTGTAGAGGATCCTGGACACAAGAGAGCAGGGTTTATCACTGGCACAAGGAAAATTCTCCCGAATAACTTTTGCATTAGTTAACATGATTGAGCATTGAGTGCTGACGTTGAAGCCGATGGAAGAATGAACTGATGATGTCTGGAAGAGAAGGCAGGTTCTTACTCTCTGGCTTCAGTACTGTAGGAAAAGAGAGCAAACTATTCAGGTTTCTTGAAGCTTTTATAGGAGAAAATCCTTCTTAACAGACTCTGTTGCCGTCAGTCATCAGTCAACAGATTGATTTGTTGACGTGCACTCTTATTTTTTTGCAGGTGTTGACTGTTTATTCTGCAGGTTCACAACTCAGAGTACACATAAGCTTCTCAGTTGCTTTGTATGCCCCTTTTTTTCCCCTTCATTTCACCCACCTACGCCAATCCCCTGGTGTCACCCTGACAAGTCCCCCGCCGCAGTCACAAGTCACTAACATACCAAGCCATCGTGTTGCCTTGTGACAGCCCAAACTCCAGCGAGCAGTCACAACACTGATGTGCGTGTGTGGGAGGGCGGCCTGCCGATCACTGCAACAGTCTCACAGGCTGTGTTTGTGTTCAGGGAGTCAACAGAGAGGATTTGCAATTTTTTTTACTGCATCACATTATCTGTAAATCTGCAGGTTCCTTTTTTATGTTTTTGGTGTGTTGATGTTTTTCTACTTTTGTTCGTAATGTAATAAAATGAAACACAGAAGACAACATTCATGATACATTCAAAGGATTTCAGTGGAGGAAACTTTTCCTCCACTTGATAACAAGACACAGTTATAATCTATATTTTGAGTTTGTAGCAAAAATCAAGTTCCTTTCCACGTTGACAATGGAAGAGAAAGCCATCTTTGGGGGGCTGACCCGCTGATGTCATGAATGTCCATCGGCTTTAAGACAATTTTCAATGCTATAGTTGATCCTATTCGTTCCATTTTATACAAGAACAGAATAAATCCAGTCAGTTGTTCCTGGTTTTCTCCTTGCAAGTCCTGTCTTATGTGCTCTGGCTTAGCAGGGCTTGAAGGTTGTGTGTGTGTGTTTTTTATTCATGTGGAGACAATTGAAAGGCGAGGTGAATGATGCTCTGCTGTTTAACGTCACCAACACTGTCCTTACAGAAATATGTAAGACTTCACAAGCTACATTAACAAGGCCGTGTTCTCACTCCCTGCGGGAATCGATTTGTACAAGAATGCGATCGTCCAAGAGTTTGAATCAATTTGGTGACGGATCAAAAGCAGAAAGGACAAACTGCCAAACACTCACTGCAATCAACACTTCGTCCTTCGTCTGTTGAAAGTCAATATTTATCAGCAGTGATGAAGTCAGTCAAGAACTCTGCTCACTCAATTCACATATTGGACTTCACAGTGTGAAGGCTTTCTTCAATCAAAGAAAACAGCTTTTCAATGACAAGAGCCCTGAGTCAGATCCTTTTGTATCCAAAAAAATTCAATAACCTTTCCTCTCTAAAAACTTGACCTTTTGTCAAACATTTGTGTGCGAGCTGGGTTAGCTGATGCACGACGAAAGGTCTCGGGGAAAAAAAAGTGCATATGCATGTTACATCAGAAAGTCTATTTTAGACTGTTGTTTGTTCTGGGGGGCTGTTGTAGCAAGATAAGCACTTGACATTTACCCACAGTGGCTCTTCAATAATAAGACAGGTGTTGTGTGTTGCAGATGGCTTGTTAAAACCTTCACGTTTCTACTTCTTTAATACTGTGTTGAACAGTGCTGTGAGGTTGCTGTGGCCTTATGTTTTTATCGCCCACCAGCCGCATGCAACTATAGAAAGGTCCGACTGAATGTGTCTTTCACACTTTAAAGCGGCTTTCCAGATCAGCTCAGCCACCTTATAAAAATATGCTGATTGTCGCCCGTGGGTTTATTTTCTCCGTCTGTGACCACATGATGAATGTTGGTACACAGACTGTGGACAATGGGAATAAAAATGAAGTGTACAGACACATGTTTTTGATTTGTAAACCGTGCCGTTCCTCTCCCCTCTGCGTTTGTGTTATCTAAATCCAAATGTTGACATGTGACGTGACGTTCTGAGTTAAGAGTCACAGCACATGTTGCAGGTTAACATTAAAGCTAGCGATAACATCGCAGCAGAGGGTACAGCAGATTGTGACTGCGCCGCTGTCATCTGAAATATTTATGGCTGACTTTGAAAAATATAGGACAGCAGGTAAACAAGTACATGCAGTGGAGAGGAGCTCTGACTGATTCCTGTGTGCAACATTATTTTCTTTATGCACCATGTGATTATTTCAAAGAAGATACACAGTTAACAGCGAGCTTTATTTCTGCTTCTTTACACATTTTAAATATGTTGAAAGTGAAGACTTCATCACTTTGATGCTGTAATTAGGCATCCAGCAAGGACACTTTCACAATGCTATTGAAATAACTTGATTGTTGTTTGCCTGAAAGCAACGTGAAAATAGAACAACAGCCTGAGAGCACGTACCTCCGCCAACGCCAGTAGACACTCTTAAATCAACTTGCCCTTTCTTGCAATGTTAAACAATGTGAGAAAAAAAATCCTGGATCTCCCCCAACTTGTAATGGGTTCTTCCTTGGGCCAAGTTCCATCCCCTGAGACAAATTCACGAATATCACCCTGGTGGTTTTTATTTAATCCTGCTAAAAGAAAACAAACAGGGATGACAACTTAACCTCCTTGGCGGAGGTGAAGAGTTGATGGGTTACCTCTCCTCTATACGCTGTCATAGATGTCAGGCTTCTTAGCATGTTAATTGTACATACTTGCTGTCTAAAGATACAACTGTGATTGAATGGGTGCAGTTTTCCTGATTCATCGGAAAACTACTCCTGTTTCTTTCTCCCATCTTATCTTTCCCTCTTTCTCCCAGGTCAACTAAAACTCATCCAGGACCTGTGGTTCATTTGAGCGACAGCCCAAAGGATGAAGGCAAGGTGAGTGGGTAGATAAAGGAAGCGCCATCATCACCTCCTGGTTTCCCTCGATCCAAGGTTACTTTGACATAAGCGCTCTCTTTTTTTTCCCCCACTTCTCTGCCTTCAATGAAATGTCTCCCGCTCTGTCACACATCTCTCCTCCAACATCCGTCTGCTTCCCCTGTATTTCATCCCTTTATATCCTCACGTCCTTTCATCTTATATTCTCTCCTTTCAATTGCTCATCACTCACTGTTTCAAAAAGAAACCGTTCCTCCATCGATGTCGCTTGTGTTTTTTTTTTCTTTCTGAGAGATGATATCCATTGAGGAGAGTTGAGCTGTTCAGGGTCGAGCTGCAGTTAAATTGGCAGGAAAAGTGGCAGGTGGCAGTCGCTGTAAAAGAAAGGTCATTGAGAATTGCATTGATTCTTCCGATGGATTTCCCTGCGAGTGGGTGAAACCAGACTTGACAAGCTGTGAAGACATAAAGACGAGACACAAGTTTATAGCTGCCACCCCGTTCTGTAAGACAAGACAGTGCTTTAATTTGAAAACCTCAGCTTGAACCTTAAAGAGTGGAGCCGGTCAGGATCTAATGGTCAAGGTGCATTTAGGTTTTTTATACATCTTTATTTTTCAAAACTTTCGTTTCTGATATTTACTTCAGTTGAGAAGGATTTAATGGCTTGTAACACTATAACGGCTGGGAAAGTAAAACAGACAGTGATCGTTATTCCATTTGAAAAAGGATTTTGGTGGAGGATACGAATAGTCTAGAATATAAAGAGACATTTGGCAACAACATCATCTTGGAAAAGTTTATTCTACCTATTAAATTAATCTTCAAATCCGACCATTAATCATTAGATATATTGCTTATTTGTTTATACATATGATGATTGTTTTATGCAGGGCTGTGTTCTCCCCCAACCTGCCCTCTACTTCCTCATCTCTGTGACAATTTGAGTTGTCACAGTCTTTCTTCTAAGCACATTCCTCCTCCTCTGTCCTCTGGCATCACTCCTCATCTCCCCTCATCTAATTTGTTTGGCTCTACATTGTGTGTGCGTCTGTCAGGGACTGTGATTCTTTATTCTTTGTGTAGTTATTGTGATATAAGATGTTTCATCAAGTTAAGTTCTGACCTTAAAACAGCAGGATTTCACAGTTCCTCTGAATCACACCTCTGTCACTTTGCTGACATTTACTGCTACATTGTCGACAAATTACAGTCAGAAAGTAGACGCATGCAGGCGGCGAAGTCAATCGGCTCCACACTCAGGCGTGCACTGATCCATTTACCATCAGAAGTAACATCTAAACAATGGGAACTCAAGCGGTTATGGAGGGATCGAGACACAGAAAGCGATAAGCGTCTTTGCATTGCTGCAAAGTGTGTAGTTACATTAAATTGTAACTGTGTGTGCGTGCTGTGCTCCATTGCAAATATCTTGTTTTATCACGTAATTAGTTTATTTTCTCACTTCCCCCCCGCAGCTTCTTATCGGGTTTGAGAGTGGGACGATTGTACAGTGGGACCTCAGGGTCAAAAAGGCTGACTTCAGAATCTACTACGATGAAGTAAGTTCCTCAATGGACTTAAACACATGCATGCAGAAGCCAGAATATAAATGCATGTTATTGTGTTCTCTGCAGCCTTTACAGTTTCTTGTCAAAGTATTCATATAGATTTGATTTGATAAGTTTGTATTTCATGGAAAATCTGTCACATTTGCGCAAAGCACAAGTTAAAATTGGCACATCACATCCACTCAGAGTTCTTTCTTGACATATGCCGGTCCTCTTGATGCAGGCCATCCATTCAGCAAGCTGGCATCATGAAGGGAAGCAGTTCATGTGCAGTCACTCAGACGGCAGCCTGACCCTGTGGAACCTCAGAAACACCACCAAGCCAGTCCAGCTCACTTTCCCTCATGGTGAGACACCACACAATGCATCCTTGCACTGTAATTATATTCTAACCTAACAGAAATCATCCAGAATTAAAAAGACAATTTAAGTTAAGTTCCAAATAGCTACGGGACGTATTGGCAGAAATATGCTCCAGTGTCATGTTTAGATGGACGTTGATGTTGAGTTGCACTACGTCATTACCAGATTGCTATTAATGTGTCCAGGCAAAAACCTTAAAAACAGGAAGGCAAGAGGACAGGACATGGGCAGACAAGACAGCAGGCCCTGAGGCGTGACTGTAGCCCAGCGTATTGTTAATGTGACAGATATTTATTATTACTCATCGGGCAAAGTGACAGGAAGGTGAAGCGAAAGGTTAGAGTGAGCTGAAAAGCCATAAAATTAATACAAAAAAAAGAAGAACAAACAGAAATTATGTAATTTCTTGAGAATGAACAGTCACCCTCAGTTCCTATTGTAAATAAATAAACTAACATGTGCAAGATACTGGAGGTCAACTGTCACACCAAGAGTATAACAGCTGTGATAATGGGTCCTCCTATTTAAATGCCACTGTTTGGTGTACCCTGTGGGCAGGATCATTTTAATTTGACTTAATGAATCCTCTTAGGTCACACGACAGTAGTGTTGGTTAAACCTTTCAATATAACATAGTGCACCTCCAAAAAAAAAAGGTCCCATCTGTTGACGGTCCTCGTTGCTCAATTTAAGATGATGCTAAGTCCTCAACAGTATATGTTTCTACTATGTTGAGTTTTTTTCAGGAAAGCGAGACCTAGTTCAAAGTGTTTGCCATGATTTCTCTGCTTTTAAATTTTCCCGATTTACTGATTTGACATTACTGTGATACAGTCCTGAACCTTTGAGCCGGATAAGAAATGATACCTGTTTGTTTTCTTGATTTGTTAATTAAGACCAGGGCTTTTGTTCACAACATTACACATTGCACATGGTTCATCCAAGGTCCCACTGCCTTCTAATACAGAGGCATCCCACTTATAATAGAGACCACTTTCTTTGATGCATTAACTCTGAGGTTGAAGTACACAGAAGAGGTCTTGTGATTCACCGACTGCACTCTAGATGTTTCACAGAAATATTTGCCTCAGACATTTTTTCATTTATTCTGCATTAGTGTATCAATACCAAACACTCCTCTTGCAAACAGTGAAATATTGCAATAATATTTTTATCAGGAAATTGTTCTGGTATTATATTTACTTAATAACAGAAGCAGAGAATGTGACGGCATGTAGCCCAGTGCACAAGCCCGGTGTTGCTAATAGGGGGGTTCGGTGGTGAGGTTCTGGAGAATTAAATGATTCATTTTGACAATCATCACGTTCGTTAGCCTGCTTTAAAAGTTAACATTCCACTTTCTACAGCTGTGACACCGCAGCCTGTGAATGGCAGTAAATCCGATAGATCATACCACCTGAATATACCACCGGAATCCCCCC